>JAWDJV010000224.1:0-27086 GCA_033119285.1 Teratosphaeriaceae sp. CCFEE 6253 | reverse complement strand
CACAGCGTGCTTCTGGCATGCCGAAACACCCAGGCCGACTTGCCACCAAGTCTCCGGAGCGGTCTTGGGATCGACGGTGATGGAATACGTCCGGTCTTCGAGGCTCGTGATGACAGGGCCGGCTGGCGGTCTCGGGTCGCTGAGGCGTGGGAAATGGTCGAATGGAAGGTCAGACGGAGTAGAGAGTGCACTTACAAGCCATCGTGCCTCATCTGCCCCGGCGGAGTGAGATTGGAGGAGTGGTGGGTGGAGGGGTGTGGTGGGTGCGGATGGATGGAGGATGGAAGCGAGTCGGTTCGGACGCCCTCCACTCTAACAAAATTGGATGCCTCAGTCACTCAATATGCCCCAGCACCACTAAACTCAACCAAGAAACATCAGGAGCGTCTCGTCGCCTGGATATATCATACCGGGACTCGATCCCACCCCCAAGCAGAGTTGTAGCGGTCATGAGGTGCACGTTCGGGGCGAGCATCAACGGGCAGCACGTCGACTTCGTCACACGCAGTGCATACTCGCTTCTAGATGGTCGCCTTGCCGTGAGGCTGTTCGGCTTTCACTCGAGGATGCCTCGAACGCCACGTGCTATGCTGGGGTATAATATGCTGATTGCGTAGCGACACTCATAACCTCAACACCTCAATACCCGAATTGCTCCTCGATCTCCTCAGGCGGCTTGGTCTCTACGAATGCCCTTCTCATGAACGTATACCACGGCGCATTCCGCTTGGTGTGCTTCGCCGGCCTGCCATGCTTCTTCTTCTTGTGCTTCTTTCGTTTCGCGATGCCGACCTCTTCAAGGACAACCTCATCCAAGGGTGTGTCCTCCTCGGCAGCCTTGAAATCACCGATTCGTCTCGCCAGATCGACCAGCCGCGGCATCGTCAGATCCGTCAAGTTGTAAACGCTGTCATTATGCGTGTCGTAGTGCACCTGGAACTTGAACTTCCTGGGATCTGGTTCATGACCCTTATCGTGCGGCTTCTTGCCCTTGTGCCTGCCCTCTCTCCACTTCCCAGTGCCGACGAAGTCATTGTTGATGTGAGTGATGTTGGCGTAGTACTGCGTGTAGCGAAGCAGGGAGAGTGTCTGCGGCGAGTAGGCCGGGCCTGGCGGCGCGGATCCCGAGGGCGGCTCAGGCACCTTGAACTTCGGCTTCTTGCTGTTCTTGCGCGTGATCACTTCGCTTTCGTACTGCGGAGTGTGAAGCTGATCGGAGACCTCAGCTTCATGTACACTCTTCGATGCGAGGCCTGTAATGTTGTATTCGAAGACGCGCAGAGTCGGGAACAGATTTGGCACCACACTTGCCGCGACGAAAGAAGCAGCAAAACGCTCGGCATACGAATCACCAATCTTGTCAAGGAACTTCTCCCTCTCCTTGCGCTCCTTCTTCTCCGGGGAGTCTTTGCTCTTCTTGGCGGTGTCATATTCAGCTCCCGACTCTGGCCAAGCCATCGATTTCGGGACTCGAGGCAACTTCGACCAGCGTCTGCGAAGATCGAGCCAGTAGTCTGGTGAGACTGATGCATGAACTTCATCATCGGAGGTAGCGGCCTTGCCGGTGAGTACGGCCATTCGGCCATTCTTGGTGTCCTCATCCAGGTCCTCGAAATCCTGCAGCAAGAAATGATCGTAGTTGAAGTGGCCCCAGTGGCTGCTGACAACCACATCGCGATACTGCCGCATCCAAAGGGTGTACTTCTGCCAGCAAGTCTCATCCCAGAGCTTCTTCGCATCCTCTCGAATGGGCGGGTGGTGGCCAATCATCATGGCCTTGACGCCACGCTCGCGCATATATTGCAGCTGGATGCGCATCCACTCGAGCTGCCGATAGCCTGGCTCTCGCGGCGAGGCGCAGCCGTCTACTGCCGCGTTGCTCTCCGCGAAATATAGTGTGTTCAGGCTGAAGACCGCTAGCCGCCCAGGAAGCACTTCGACGTTGTACCAGCCGCCTTGCTCGAACTGGTGCTTCTGCACTTCCGGAATGAATTGTCTCCATACCCGTGAGTACGTCCTTGTCCATGTGTTAGGTCCTTTGGTCATGACATTATGCGGCAGGATATCGTTGTTGCCGAACGTTGGGACGATGGGCACGATGTTGTCGTTATTTGGGTTTTCGTCTTCTTCATCACCGTTGTGTTTGCCAAACACCTCGTGCATCTTTTGCACCATCATTTCATTGAGCCGAATGACCTGCGCAGCGTTCCGCGGTATCTCCTCGTCATTGTCGTGCCGAGCTGAGTCCCCAGTCCATATAACGAAATCTATCTTGTGTTTGAGCTCTCGCCCTATCCAGCTCATTGTCTCGTTGATGAGAGGTACAGGACTGTCGCATTGGCTGGTCTCGGCGCCGTAGATGCCCGCAGGCCCTTGTCCGCGGTGGCAGGCAGCATCCTGCGCTGTGGAGGCGTAGATCTGATAGAAGCGGTCTGGGTGAAAGTCTTGCCAGGCAGTCAGCGAGTGTTCGCTTGCGACCCTGGACAGACCCTACCTGTCACATGCAGGAATCGACCATGCAATGGCCGTCTCTTGTCTACCTCGCGGGTTCCACCATCCGAAATGTCGGGTCCATTACCGTCCAGTAGGACCTGTTCGATCGGCGTCGCGATCGTGCTTCCAAGGAGCACAGCGAGACTGAACACCCGCGGCCCGAACATCCTCGCACGGCGCTGTAGGAAAGGTCACCGCCCCATTGCACCACGACCACCAGCTCCTAGACCCAGCTCCGCGCCGCTGCGATCCTCGCTCCCTTCCCGCGTGGCAGCGTCGGGTGGTGTATATTGTAAGGCGTCGTATTGACCTCCGAAACGAACAATGGAGTATTTCCCAGAACACGGGGTACGTCAGCGCAGGTACCAAGCTTTCGCGGGCCGAGTGCAGATCGCCAAGGTCACGGAGTCGAGGCCGATGGTGAGTCTCGTGACGGAGGAGTCGCCAGCCACCAGCGGAAGGCGAAAAGAGAGAGAGGAGAGACCGCTCTATGTACAAGTAGGTACTTCCACGATGGGGCACGCGACAGCTCGTGTGCCATCAGTGTGCCTCGCGGACGCCACCTTCTCGAGCTGCGGAACAATGGCCAATGAGAGGAGGTCCTGGGAACCCGTGCCAGGAACATCGTGTTGAACCGCGTTGCAGGCGAGTGTGTCGCTCGTGATGCGGCCTTCGCAGTCAGCGGCCTCCCGGTCGTGGGAATCTCCGCTGGTGTAATGGATGTGCTTCTATAGCCTGGTATCAGGATATTTGCGGGCAGGTACTTCGATCGCGAGACGACGTCGCTCCAAGAGGCCCCTCGTACAGACTATGCGAGCTTGCCTATCAGATCATGCTGCTTGCGGCCGTAGAAACAAGCAAGACGGCCCGAGCACTTACACAAGAGATATGTACGCGTATGCACGAGCCGCTATGTAAGGTAAGCTTGGATGTATGGCTGACTCCCCATCGTGCATAGTGACTACTCGCGTCTTCGAACCGCAATGTACTGCGACGGAGCCGTGAAGTATGCCTCACGCTCGCGTGTCGAAGATGCGGTGCGCAGCAGCTGCTGACATAGCGAGACGGTCACTCAATCAGGCGTGTCAGGGCGCTGCTCCGCCTCAAGCAGGTGCAGGTGGCGTTCTCACATGCCGCGGCTCATCGGTCGGCGACCTCTGCCCGTCCCAGGATCTCAGCTTTCTCCAGCACTTCATCAACCCAAACCGGCCGATCTGGTCCGGCGGCCGGAGGTCGCATAACATTGACTGCGGCGCCTCGGCGAAGCTACGAGTGAGTGCCACTGGCGGCACGACGGCAACGATGTCCACTGCCCAGGGTAGATGCAGGCTCAGGTAATGGAAGACGCACCAGGTGTGGCTCCACCACGTCCGAGAGCTTCCTCATCAGCCTACATGTACTTCACTTCACAGCTATATTCTCATCACTTGCTCCTCCACTCTCGCATCGGCAACAAGCAAGCGATCTCTCCATTCTCACCGCGCTTGGCACCGCCCGACGAGGACATTCGGGCACGGCAGACTGACAGCCTCGGACTCATCGTCAAGGTGTCCAACATCGCACCGGGTCCCCTGTGTCGACACGACCTGGACCTTCCTCTTGATCTCGCGCCATCCCTGGGCCTTCGAATAGAGTGAAGTACCAACGCCGCAGATCCCGAGAAAATCGTCCTTCGCGATGACTACTCCAATCCCGCACCCCAAGGGTAATAACCCCATCCTCCTCACGATCAGCCAGTGCTCGGTCACTAACAGGTACCTTGCCAAGGCTGGCCCATCGTCGGGAACATCACCGACGTGAACGCCGAAGTTCCGATGCAGTCTCTCCAGAACATAGCCAAAATCTACGGTGCGTGGGACCTTTAACAAGCCACTGAACCGCAAACGCTCATGCACAGCAGGAGAGATCTTCAGTCTCACAATCTTCGGAAAGAAGAGGCTTGTCATTACCACCTCGGCCCTGCTCGCTGAGATCTGCGACGAGAAGCGCTTTGGCAAGCTGGTCGCCCGGAGCTTGGCCGAGCTTCGCGCTGGCCTCCACGACGGGCTCTTCACGGCGCAGTCGGATGAGGAGAATTGGCAGCTCGCGCATCGGATCCTGGTGCCTGCGTTTGGCCCGCTCAACATCACGGCCATGTTCGACGATATGAAAGACGTGGGTGTGATGATGCTCCAGTGGCGACCAAAGTCTAATTCGCGAGCAGATTGCCAGCCAGTTGGTCCTCAAATGGGCTCGATATGGCGCGGACTATGTCATCCCAACTACCGACGACTTCACACGCCTCACACTGGACACCCTTGCGTTATGTGCTATGGACTACCGGTATACCGTGCTCCCGGGTGCCACACTGTGTCAACGCTGAGAGTGCTGTCGCTACAGGTTCAACAGCTTCTACAACAGCGAGATGCATCCCTTCATCTCAGCGATGGTCGGCTTCCTTAAGACCGGCGACGCCCGAGCGAAACGACCGGCGTACATGGGCGCGTTCTATCGGGCAGATGATGCACAATTCTTCGCTGACATCGAGTACATGCGCAATCTCAGCCAGGAGATCGTCGATGAGCGGGTGAAACACCCCAAGGACGTCAAGGATCTGCTGAACGCCATGCTGAATGGCAAAGACCCCAAGACGCGAGTGCTTCTATCATCAGTAGGCCTGATGGCCCCTACTCATCGCTCTGCAGGTCCAAAGGCTTGCCGCATGACACGATAATCGACAACATGATCACTTTTCTGGTAGGTGAATCACAGTGGTGTCTCCGCTGTCATGCCTTGACGGACGTTCAAGACTACCGAGATCGGCTGAAGATGCATCACTCGGTCTATTGGTAGTACATACTAGATACTGGCTGACTCAATTCGGACGACTCTCAGATCGCCGGCCACGAGACCACAAGCGGATTGCTGAGTTTCCAGTTCTACTACCTATTGAAGAACCCCGAAGCCTACCGCAAGGCGCAAGCCGAAGTCGACGAAGTGATCGGGACAGAGTCGATTCAGGCTCATCACATCGCGAAGCTTCCATACATCAACGCCTGTCTGCGGGAGACCTTGCGTCTGCAGCCTACAGCGCCCGCATTCACCACCACCCCGCATTCCGCCGAGGGCGAGGTGATTGGCGGCGGCAAGTACTTCGTCGAGCGTGGAGTGCCCATCATCGCGCTGCTCGCGCAGATCCAGCAGGATCCCGCCGTATACGGCGATGACGCTGAGGAGTTCAAGCCGGAGCGGATGCTGGACGAGAACTTCAACAGCCTGCCGCCAGGCGCTTGGAAGCCGTTTGGGAACGGAGCGCGAGGCTGCATCGGCCGACCATTTGCCTGGCAGGAGGCCGTCCTCGTGACGGCCATGTTGCTGCAGTACTTCAACTTCGCTCCGCAGGATCAGTCGTACGAGCTGCAGATCAAGTCGACCTTGACGGTCAAGCCCAAGGACTTCTTCATGCGTTCCACACTCCGGGAGGGCTGGACGGCGACACAGATCGAGAAGAGTCTCTCGGGCTCGATCCGCACTCCCGCTTCCGCTAAAGGCCAGCCGACAGTGGCCGTGACACCAAAGTCTGACGGCCTGCCATTGACGGTGCTCTATGGCAGCAACAGCGGGACATGCGAGGCCTTTGCCCAAACGCTGGCCGCCGATGCTGGGGCTCACGGCTTCACCGCGAACGTGCAGACGCTGGATTCCGCGAAGCAGAACCTGCCGGCCAAGCAGCCTGTCGTGATCGTCACGGCGAGCTACGAGGGAGCCCCGTGCGATAACGCTGCGCACTTCTATGACTGGCTGCAGAACCTGAAGGAGGGCGAGCAGATCGAGTCAAGCTATGCGGTCTTCGGCTGCGGACACTCAGACTGGGCCAAGACCTTCCATAAGATCCCGAACAGCATCGATATGCTTTTCGAGCAGCACGGCGGCGCGCGGATCTGTGCCCGTGGTAATGCTGATGCGGCGAAGGGGGACATGATGACCGCATTCCAGACATGGGAGGACGAGGTTTTCTGGCCCTCAGTTCAGAAGCAATACGGCGCGAAAGATGCTGACGGAGCATCAGAGGCGACCGGAGTTGGTCAGAGCCTTACGATCTCCGTCTCGAATCAACGGGCCTCCCGGTTGCGGGCGGACGTGTCCGAGGCCAAGGTCATCGCGGCCAAGACCCTCACGGCGCCTGGCGTGCCGGAGAAGCGGCACATTGAACTGGAACTGCCGTCAGAGATGACTTACAGGGCTGGAGACTATCTTGCAGTGCTCCCATTGAACCCAGCACATACTGTGCACAGGGTGGCGCTCCGGTAAGCATGCTGATCGCTATGCTCGTGAGTGTTCACGCTGATTCGCACCTAGGTTCTCGCTACCGTGGGACGCTCTGCTCAAGATCGACAGCAAGAGCAGCACCGCACTGCCGACCGAGCATCCAACCAGCGCCAACGATCTGTTCTCCGCCTATGTCGAGCTCGGCCAGCCAGCAACCAAACGCGGGATCATCTTGCTCGTCGAAGCCAGCAAAGACGACAGCACCAAGCAGGAGCTGAAGCAAATCCTGGACGGCGACTTCGAGAAGCAGATCACTGAGAAGCGGGTCTCACTCCTCGACCTTCTGGAGCGCTACCCAGCGATTGACCTGCCTTTGGGAGCATTCGTGGCCTCCCTGATGTCGATGCGCGTCCGCCAATACAGCATCTCGTCTTCGCCCCTCGCGGATCCCCATCGCGTCACCCTCACCTACGCCATCCTCGAAGGCGAGTCGCTCGGTGGCAAAGGCCGCTACATCGGCGTCGCATCCCACTACCTCTCGCGCCTGAAGCCCGGCGCCATCGTGCACGTCGCCGTGAAACCCAGTCACCAGGCCTTCCATCTCCCGACCGACGGCAATGTCCCCGTGCTCATGTTCTGCGCGGGTACGGGTCTCGCACCCTTCAGATCGTTCATCCAGGAGCGAGCGGCGCAGATCGGGGCGGGACGCCAGCTGGCGCCTGCTCATCTTTACTACGGCTGCCGGCACCCGGATCAGGACTCACTGTATGCGGATGAGCTGGCGCGGTGGGAGAAGATGGGGGCGGTGGCGATCCACTACGCGTACAGCCAGGCTCCGGAGAAGAGTAACGGGCACAGGCACATCAACGACGCCATGCGTGCGGACGGGCAGTTGTTGCTGGATCTGTGGGATGCCAATGCTAGAGTGTGAGTGCTGCCTCTCAGCGATTCCGAACGGACAAGAATCCTCAGACTGACACATGTGCGACTAGCTTCGTCTGCGGCTCCCGCAATGTCGGGGACAGTGTCAAGCAGGTCTCCTTGGAGCTGGCTAAGACCTGGGCCACGCAGCGCGGCAAGGAAGGCAGCGAGGAGAAGCTCAATGCGTGGTTTGACAGCGTGCGGAACGAGCGGTTCAGCACTGATGTGTTCGCATGAGCTCGATGCCGGACGATGCATGCAGTGTGCCTGTGCAGCAGTCAATTATTGACGTAACGATAAGTGGGCGATATCTTTCCCCCAGGAGTGGGTATGTGAGAGAAATCATGTAGACCAGAGGGCAACTCTAGCGCTGGGACACTGTAATGGACGATGCTTGCCACGGTCACATCAAGGCCCCAGTCGTGTTCTGCTTACCTACCTTCCGGTAGGGCAGCCTCGAAGTTGCCAAGCCAATTCGTCCAGAAAATCTCCGTCTCGGCGCGTGGTCACGGCTGCACCCGGCGCATCACAAGGCCCAGGATTGTGCGGGGTCGGCAGTGCGTGCAGGGCATATAGGTTGGGGTAGCCGCTCCTATCAGGGGCAGACGTTGGACTTGCAGCAACCCGAAGCAGGTACAGCATCTGTCAACGGCGGTGCGACCAACGTGCTTCACCAGTCTGCCATCGCTACTTGGTTACAGCGACTACTGCGTGGCGACACACGTCACGCGCACGACCACAGCTGCACTGTATCACCTTGCGCGACGCACGACACCTAGCACCGTCACGATACGCGCCATCTAAAGCAAGCATCACCCCACCGAAACGACCGCAACCTGTCTCGGTCGTCGCAAGGCAGACCATAGCGGGCACACAAACCATCACCAACGATGCCTTCGAGCCGGCGCATGAAAGTGACGGGCTTGATCGCCTTGCTCACAGTCCTGATCATCTTCTACGTACTGAACGGCGCGAGCAACACACACAACTCGCCCTTCTACACGCGGACCGTCCAGGCCATCAAGAACCGGCAAGATGCCGAAGCGCGCGAGAACGTCATCGCCGAGGAGCGGTCGCGCCTGGATCGCGTCGAGAGACTGCAGAAGGAGCACGACGCCGCCATTCTCGCCGCAGCAGCCGAGGAGACTGGCTCCGTATTGAAGAAGGTGGGTGGCGACGCAGCGAAAGCGGCCGGCGTGGGAGCCGGACCAGATAAGCAGAAGCCGCTGGCGCAGGACGTCAAGGAGGCCGCCTCCTCGGCAGCCGCCGCCGTCGGCTCAGCAGCGTCCCAAGTCGCGGACAAAGTCAAGCCTGTCGCAGGCCGCAAGACAATGCAAGCCGGCGGCGCAGGTACAGGGGACAAAGTCGTGCAGACCAAACCCGCCTCCGCGCGTGAAGACGACGGCGTAGCCAAAGTGGGCAATGTCGCGCAGCCCAAGGCCGCTCTCGCACGCGCCGGCTCCGACGAGGGCGACGCTCAGCACGGCCCAGAAACCCAAGAAGACCACCGCGTCGAGACGGAGCTCAACGACATCCTCAAGAAGGGGCCCATCATCGTCTTCAGCAAGTCCTACTGCCCGTATAGCAAGAAAGCCAAGCACATCCTTCTCGATCTCTACAGCATCACGCCACCGCCTTATGTCGTTGAACTGGATCAACATGAGCTCGGCCAGGGTCTGCAGACCGCGTTGCAGAAGAGTACGGGACGTAGGACGGTGCCGAACATCCTCATCAATGGAAAGTCGATCGGGGGTGGCGATGACGTCGAGTCGCTGCATCGGGAGGGCAAGCTGGCGGAGACGGTGAGGAACATGGGCGGCAAGCGCGTTGTCTCCGTTGAGCCGAAGAAGCAGGGCGAGGAGGACAAGGCGAAACGGGAGGTCAGGTTCAAGGCATGAACCATGACACTGATGCTAGGCTACTCTGGTCACGACAAGAGGCCCTGCATAATCTTGAATAACGAGACCTACGAAAGCTTGGTGGTGACGCACCTACAGAGCTACAACGCCCGAGCGTCTCTGCAATGAACCGACACGTCCGCTCTGTGACTAGTGTATGATCCGGTCAGCTTCAGCAGACGCTTCGCGGAGAAGAGACACCTAATCTAGTCGCCGAGCGGCCGATTGAGCTGGCGTGGACATGCGTGCACCGTAGCCTCGTACCCGGCTTTGGAAGATCAGGAACACGGCCTGATTAGGCCGGGTTGTGCGCGCAAGCACTGCCCTCGGGCACGGAAGGCGCAATGTCCTATCTGCGGCTATAGTCGAGCGGCTGCGTACTACGAGTGGTCGAAGAGCCATGATGCGAATTAGTACCACACATTCATCAAGGGACATCCAATGAGATCTTAGCGTCGTGTGTTACCAGGATTGCGTTGTCCGCAACGTTCGTGATCCAGTGCAACGCGCCGTTGAACCGGTTTCGTGCAACCCGCGGCAGGATCTGGCCGCGAGAGTCTGGACTGGTAGATGTGGCGCTCGTTTCAAGCTATGTTGTCTGCTCATACCGTACGGGTGACCCACCCGGACGCAGCAGTCTCGCGCCGTGCGCCGGCTCCACCACCGCAATGCACAGTCAACCTCTCACTGCCTCCCGCCCTAGTCATCAATGTTGCCCCGCTCGCTCACGTACACACCGTCCAAGAACTTCCGGATATCCTTGTTCTTCGCTCTGCACATCTGCTGGATGTCCGCGGCGGACTGTGATACGTTCTCGAGCGAGTTGCCGGTGAGCTCCAGCTGGTCCTTGACGTTCTTCGATGCCGCAATGTCGACACCGGGTTGCATGGAGATGCGGCGGATGATCTTCTCGCCGAGGTAATTCCTGCACACACATCTCGCCATCAGTATACAATCCTCCCGCCTTTCACTCTGCAGCGTGTGCCTTCCTTACCGGATATCCACATCCCACAGCCCAGTCTCCCCGTTCTTCTCCATGTTGACGTTGATCGGGAAATGGGCGTAGACGTAGCGCATCTTGTACTTGTAACCCTTCGTCACGCCGACGATCATGTTGTTGATGAGGGTGCGCACGGTCCGGAGCGTGGCCACGTTCTTGCGCGAGCCATGGTGCAGCTCGATGAAGATCTTGGACTTCTCAGGGTGGCTGAAGGAGACTGCGAGATGGCCGAGGTTGTTGACGAGCTTGCCGCGCGGGCCTTCCACTGTGACGATGCGGGTCTTGATGTGCACCTTGACTGCATGGAGGCGTGGTGGGTTAGTATGTTATGTGGGCGCTCTTCACTTGCAGTCCTTGGGATGGTGCGAGCGTGACGTACCGCCTGCCGGGATCGCGAGCTCTTCCTGAGAGTGGATGTAGCGCATGGTGGGCGATTGTCGAGGGTGCGCTGGTCGTGGAGATCGGCAACGGCTCCCAAAGTACGTCGTGAAGTCGTTCTCGAATTCGAAGTGCGGGACGTCTGCCAAGCCCACATTGTTGCGGACGCTGCCGAGCGGCCGCTAGGGCAAGAGGTTCCTTCACTATCACTCCTCCACCTGGTAATAAGGGTACAATTTCTGTCTCTGGCCATCATTGGTCCCCTCAAAGTGTAACTTCAGGCCTTGGTGACTACCCACGAACCTCAAGACCCATCGTCGCCGCGACCGCACGACAAGTGACAATTAACGGAAGCCCGTCACTCGGTCCTGCCGTGATAGTACGTGGAAACCTGGACTTCGACGCAGCGACAATGCGCGCCTTTTCGACATAATAAGATCGGCATATAGCCCTGGAGGCATCGAACTTTCTGATCTGTAACACTATCCAGAGACAGCAATGTACGTCTTGAACCGCACCCGCGGTGCAGGCACGAGGTATAGCAGAAACTATACACTTCATCATCCGGCGTGTAGCCAACTGTTCTAGGCTTCTGCTCTGTGTCCATCAGTGTGCAGACGGTCAGTGCCGCACGTCATCTCTGATCTCCTTGGCTGCCATGAAGACTTATCTTCCAGATGGTGCATGGTAGTATACTATTGGCCGATTCCCTCTTGCGGGAATGAGGTCGGATCTGGCAGATCATGAGATAATTACTCACCGTCCCATTGCCTCTCCGATCTGTCACACGGACGAACAGCCAACCTGATAAACGGCAAAGCATTCCGCGATGAAAGCGCCTGCATCGCGCCGCACGCTCCTTCTGTTCACTCTCAACCCATCTCTCCTAATAGCTACTGCAGTCAAGTACCATGGCCTCGAGACGATTCCGCGTCCCTGTTCCCCGTCTTTCGAAATCCATTCCTCGAAAGCCATATTACTTAGATTCTCCTTCGACTTCTGAGCGTCCACCAGCCTTCACTACGGCTGGTGCATGGCTAGCCTCTTCGACATGTCGGGTAGAGCACGGGGTAGACTATCAAGAGTCAACTGGCCAGGCTAGTAAGTTAGTCAAGGACAGATAGAGGAATGTGTACGAGAAATAGAGCTCTTTTCGTGCGGCATCTTGTCCCAGCTGATGCTCTGCAGTGGTGGTACTCTATTGACAAATTTAATTATCTTCCTTGAACCGGTTATTGCACCCCTCACACCAGTAGAATACTGTGGTTCCCTCATCTGCACTTCGCAATTGGACCGCGACAAACTTCAGCTCCGGCGCACCACATTTGTCGCACTCTTGTGATATAGCCTGGCCTTGCGTGACGGCTTCGGGAGGAACATCTTGGGTGTTCCCTTGCAGTCTTTCCCGAAGTCTGGAAGGGAACGCGGTTGCTTTCGACTGTGTGACCTCGATATGCGGCCATTTGTCTGCAATCGATTAGCTTTGCTGTTGAAGCAGTTCTCATGCCTTGCGTACTCTGATTGACAGTTTCTCACGTGTTGCACTTGATCTCCTTCTGGTGACGCGCTGCTCTGTTGAGGAGCTGGCCGCAATCCGTGCAGAAGCACAAACCACCGCATAAAGACATGACCTCTTCTATCAAGAAAATACAGCAGAGGTTTAGAATGCTCGGGTGATCCGATTAGTGCAACACTGTATCTTATATGACAAACACTTCGAGTTATACGTTATGTCGGAGGTGCTTAACGCGGCTCCGTAGTGCCCGCTGCGATTGTCCGAAGGGTTCAGCAAAGCACACTCTACAGCGCCTTCCTCCATTATAAGATATGGGCTACTAGGACAGCAATGTGCTCCCGATATCCTGCGGCGGGTTACGCGGCACAAGACCTTCAGCTGTGACTACCGTGGCTCAATACATGTATGCACATGGTGAGTTCCTTCTCGACCCCGGTCTTCAATGGACGCAAGTGCCACCTGCAATTGTCGCTCCGCCTTCATGGTGGCGTGGGCAAGGGCGCGCTGGGGGCGAGGGCAAGGGCGCGCTAAGGGCGGAGGCAAGGACGCGCTGATAAGGGCGAGGGCGAGGGGGGGGGCGAGAGCAAGGGTAGGTGAGAGCGCGGGTGGGCGAGAGCGCGCTATAGATATCATGCTACTCTTCTATCTTCGGAGAACCAGCGATCTGAACACCTCAACAGCTACGCTCCACTCTGCTCTGGCAAACACAAAAACAAACGGTAAGATCCTGAAAACCAGACATGCTAGTTTGAAGCTAAGTTTTTGTTCGATGTAAGGCGACCTACGGTGTTTTTGGTCGCTTCCGCCTTCAGTGCTACATCCTGAAGTGTGCGACACCGACAACATGTGTGGTCGTGAATGGATCTATCACAGCGCCTGTGCTCATACGAGTGGACCGGGGAAGCAGATCTGGTGCCCCGCCCATTACAATATTACGCTAGAACATTAGGACACTTCGAAAACAATCACGGTGGGGGACAAATGTGGAAATTGTCGTTATTAGGAGACACAGTAGGAGCACAAGCAGAAGCAGAAGTAAAGCAGTAATAGGCTCTGCTTACTTCGAGCTGCTGATTGCAATCAGCCGTTGTTACTGAAAACAAGCGTTAGCAACTTTGGCTGTTACCACAGGGCACAAGGGCGTAACGCGAAATGTGATTACTTGCATGTAACCTTCCGATCCAAGCCTGCTTCTCAACCAAGCATCCTATATCTCATCAAGACCCCGCAGCGTCCATTCCGGATACTGCCTCTCCTCCCTCTTGACACTCGCGAAGTTCCGATCCTTAATGTACTCCTCGACCGGCAAGTCTTCAAATTGCGAGCGATCGCCAATGCTTACACCCATATCCTGCATTGCCCGCGCGAACTGCATCGTTCTTGTGATGAATGTCTCCCGTTCGATCGTGCCGTCCAGCCAGTCCACAAGAGTCAATACATCGAACGCCGCTTGACTAGTCGAAGCCACAGTGTGTGGTCGGAATCCCGCCAGACTATCCCCAATCAACACCACCTTGTCGCCCATGTAGAGGTTCTTGGGCGATATGACATCAGTGATGCACTGCACGAACGGCTGTTGAGTCTTCGCAGCCACCTCCGCCATCTGCGGCGGGAGGCGATCCTTCCCCATCGCCTTCACCATCTCCCAGGCCTCGGGAGCGATCATACCAGGCGGGATCGTGATATGTCTTCTCCGTCCCTCTTTGTCCGTCATGAGCTTTGCCAGCTCTGCTGACCCTTCGGGAAAGTTGGCATACCAGACGAAGTTTAGTAAGCGCTTCCCTGGCTCTGTCGTCCCGTGCTCGCCGGCGATTGTGTAAGTCAGATTTTGGATCCCGGGGGCGTGGAAGAAGCAAAAGCGCTCGCGGAACACGTCGAGGGCCGCCGGTGAGGCTTCGGGTTCTGGAACCGTGCCGCGGATGACGACGTAGCCTGCGTAGGTGCGCTTTACGTCTGGTTCGAGGATCCCGCGGATGGTCGAGCTGGGGCCGTCGGCCGCGATCAGTACGTCGGCTAGGATGGCGCCCGGCTCTTCTGTGCCATCCTGGCGTTTTTGCTTGTACGAGATGGTGACGAAGGAGCTGGAGTCCTTGATGTCTGTTACAGTTGCACCGGAGATGTATGTGACCTTTCCGTCCGTCTCCCGAACTTCAGGCAGCTTGCCACCCTCCAAGTATGGACTGTCGATCCTGTCATAATTCGCTCGCAGTAGATAATACGCGAGATCCCAACTCGTCATATTCTGCCGGTTGACTTCCTCATGGATCACATCGCCTTTCCGATTGAGGTACAGACGCTTGTAGCTCGGCACAGCGACAGGCTTGCCAGTCCGGTCATAGCGCTTGAAGAACTCGATCGTGTCGCCGCCTGCCACAATGCCTGCTCCCTGGTTGTGAAGGAGGTTCTCCGGCGTGCGTTCGAGGAGGGTGGTATTGTAGCCATGGGTCTTCAGCGATACCCCTGCGAAGAGGCCACCTAGGGAGCCGCCGACCTGTTACTCTAGTCAGTTGGATCAAATCTGTGGCCCACTCAGGCCTCATACGATGACGACTCTTGGCTTGCGCGTGGATTTGCTGGGGCCGGCTTGGCCGTTGGTGTGGGGAGCGCCATCCAAGCCATTCGCCACCATCTTCAAAGCTGGTCGATCCTATTGATGTGTTGTAGAGTCTGTGGATATGAAAACGACCGTGACGCAGCAATGGGACGCATGCGCATGGGATAGAGGTGACGCTGTCGATCAAATTGTACCCCGCTCGTGTTTCGGACGAAGGCATCCTTGACGGCGCTCTGATATTTGTGGTCGCAACAGTCTGTCAGGTGCATGAGAAGTGCTGGAAACGATGGGAAGGGGAGTGAGGTGGCATGCCAAGCAGACCGTGCGCGAAGCTGTCGTGTAAAGTGAAGTCGACTGCGGGTTTGAGAGCCAACCTTTTAGTGTTCGTGCTCGAGGGCTCGCAGGCGAAAGAGACTGCCACAAGACATGGGTATAATAGCTCGCTAAACTACATGCTTGACCTAAACAAAACGCCGTCGGTCAGCCCAGCGCACCTTTGTTGGAGTTCTGGCCGCCCTTTACCTCAAAGAACCGCCGGATGAACCAGACCTACGCAATCACAACCACAAGGTCAGCAATCTATGCTCTCAACAGTCTCGGATCTTGCACCGACAGCGACCTGCACTCACCTGGAAGAAGACTTCCCCGGCCAGTACACCCAACTGGAACAGCGACCACCACTTCACCCTTGCGTTGGTCGACTCGGCTGTATTGCGGTGCGTGCGCTCGCGGACCACGATGTAACCCTGCTCATCCTTGACCTGAGCTAAGAGTTCGGAGAGCTGTCTCACTGTTCATGGCAGGTCGTCAGCCCCAGGCCGCTTAGCCCCATCTCCAACAACCTTGGCACACTTGGAAGTAATGACGGGTCAGGTGAACATACCTTCCTTCTCCAGCGGATCCTGCGGCGCCTCATGCTCGGGGACATAGACTATCCCGTGCACATTGAAGCTCACCTCCTTCGTGTTGGCGGACCAGTGCTCATTGCTGAAGCAGTAGGTGTACTTCCCGTCTTGGTGGGCCTCGAAGGAATGGTCGCCTGAGGAGACCGTCCGTTGCTGGGACGTGTATTGGCCCGCGGGGTCTTGAATCTGTAGACAATGAGCACCGGCTTGGCTCTTTTCGCACCTGATGTGTCTATGCTCGTCTAGGGTCCCCGACGCGTTCAAGTCTTGGAGTGACATACCCAGAAGTCGATGTCCAGGTTGCCGCTGCCGCCGAACTCCCGGTCGCCCACTTGGAAGGTGACCGTCATCTTGTCCTCCTTGTGCAGCGACTCGTGGAAGCATTCTCGCGAATGCGCCTTCATCTGGATGTTGTGCGCATGGCTTAGGGCGAGAAGAGAGGCAAGAGTAACGAGGAGCTTCGATATGAGCGTCATCGTGAGCGGCGGTGTTGGGCGTTAATTGCTGGGTATCCTCGAATGCAGCTTCAATCTGGCATGTGCCACGCGAGCCAAAAGCACGCGCAGCGGAAGCCGCCCGGGAGGCGCCGGCGGCACTCCCGAGCCGGTTGCTGGGGACTGCTCAAAGTGGGGTGACATCAACACGACGATCTTCCATCTCGCTTGAACGTTGCAGAGCCTCATCACCGTTTGTGCGACTTCACTTTGGCATAGTCGTGGGTGTACTGGCGTTTACTGAATTTGCTACCATCCTCAGTTGCTGATATAGATATCTGGAAGCGATGCCGACCCCGCAGACACCCTGATCCTACCCGCATTCCAATCATACCCTTGACGACGGCGAGCGAACGGACAAGATGTACAAGGGCAGGGAGAGGCCACCGCCTAGTCCGTCCTATATGGACGAGGCTCAAATGGGTCAGTCCTCATCATGTCCTATACCGCTTGCTACACTCCTCCGCGCCCATCAAGACTTCGGGACTGCATGGTTGCTGAGAACGACGACTTACACCATGACGATGCAGCCCAGTATCTCAGCGACTTGCGAACACACAAGTCGTCGAGACCATCCGGATCGCGGCCCCCGCCCCCCTCGAAATTCGCCAGCCTGAGACGAACAGAGACGGCACCACCCGAGTTGCAAACGAATGATGATCGGCCACCGCTCCCCTCGAGCAACAGCATGCCCATAATGCCGGCGCAACGGCCTACACATCGAAGAACAGAGTCAGCTTTGCCGACCAGTACACCCATGCCTCCCAGACCTCACCTCTCGCATCGCCGAGCAGAATCAGACCTGCGCGCTAAGAGTCCTTTTGCCGGACGTCCACTCGTCAGACCACCTCCAGTAGCCCTGCAGACTTCAGCTCCTCCTGCTCTGGACGTACGGCCTGGCATGGTAAGGCCTGTCAGCATGGGCTACATGGAGAGCGGGACCCGCTGGATGGAGAATCAGGAAGCCAAGTCCCTTCGAATGGCATTGGAGGACATGGACCTGGAAGAGGAGACCCACATTCATACTGCGGCACGCGATGAGGCTGCGGAGTTGGTGTGGAAGCATCAGAACCCTGCCGCTGCGGCAGCGGTCGCAGAAGCGCCCTATTCGAACCCAGAGGTCAAGTCCTCAAGGGACTACAGGTCGCATCTGAGACGGGGGAGTTACCAGCGAAGTATCGGTCAAGAGCTCGTACCGATAGCTGAGGCGAGGAAGACATCTGGCGGAAATCAGCCGGCTTCGATGGACGTCTCGGTTGCCAAGAGAGGGAGCGTGGAGTCATCGCGAAAGGTCAGCCCACCAGCCGCGACGATGCCCGTGCGGAAATCACGCACGCCTTCGGAAAGGAGCTACGGTGGCCTGGCCGAAGCCGTGGATCTGGATATTGCGAAAGCTTTCCGGCGAACGAGCGGTGGCAGTAGACGCATTATGAGTGGGGAGAAGAAGGCGTACATGCATCACAATGATAGGATCTACGAGGACCCTGAAGACGCCTTCACGCTACCGAAGACTTTGGAAGAGATACCTGAGCCGACTGTAGAGCCGGTGAAGCCCGCCATCACGCCTATACAACCGTCCTTAGCACGAGTGCGGAACAACCCTTTCGCGCGCGTGCGATTGCAGCAGCACGCGAAGTTGGAGCATAGTGTCTCTGCGCCTGTGTTGCCGGTGGCGAAGCACGACAGTGTCGAGATCCAGCGCAATACCCCGCCGCAGGATAAGAAGGCCTGGTACATGTCCAATGAGCCTTTGCCGCCAACACCACCATCCTCGAGAGATCACGTAGGCGATGATGTGGAGCCGAAGAGCACGCCGACCAAGGACGGCAAGGAGATTCGCAGCGACGACATTCGGTCGGCGACGAGCAAGCAGCGCAAGGACAGGAGTCCGAATTTGCCTTCGCCGACCATGGTGAGTGATAAGCCTGGACGACCAATTGTGAGCTTCAAGCAGGATTGGAGGCCGAAGGAGGTGGTGCTTGAGGAAGTGCATACGGCTGCTGCTCCTGCGCCATCCCGAGTGAACAGGGTAGCGGGAACGTCGAGGTCTGCACCTCACTCACTACCTAGCACTATCATGCCGGAGATCCAAGTACACGAGGTCTCGAAGCCTCCGATACCCACCATCGTCCTCCCAGACGACTACGCTGTACCCAGCATAGTACTGCCAGAGGAGCCGGATTTCGCCACATCCAGCTCACTGTACTCCGCTCCCACCACACCGGGAATCAAGATTGAGCCCCCGACCTTCAGCTTCAGCGGTCCTGACGACGACAGTCCCGCGCCAGCGAAGAAAGCTACCACACCGAGACCTCTGCCCACGCCTACCCGTCCGACTCCACATCATGCAGCCACGACCGGCGCCCTACCCATGGCGCAAACACATCGGACGCCCTACGCCCGCCCCTCGGGCATCCTCTGCGCGCACTGCGCCCTCCCCATCGCCGGCCGCATCCTCAGTGCAGCAGGCGAGCGCTTCCACCCCGCCTGCTTCGTCTGCAACGAATGCGGCACCAACCTCGAGCACGTCGCCTTCTACCCCGAACCCGACAAAGCCTTTGCCGAGCGACGCGCAGCCGGCGACGAGTCCAGCGACCCCTCCCAGCGCTTCTACTGCCATCTCGACTTCCACGAGCACTTCTCCCCGCGCTGCAAATCCTGCAAGACGCCCATTGAGGGCGAGGTGATCGTCGCCTGCAGCGCGGAGTGGCACGCGGGTCACTTCTTCTGCGCGCAATGCGGGGACCCCTTCGATGCGCACACGCCGTTCGTGGAGAAGGAGGGGTATGCGTGGTGTGTCGGGTGTCATACGAACCGGTTCAGTGGGAAGTGCAGGGGCTGTCGGAAGCCGGTCACTGATGTGGTGGTCAAGGCGTTGGGGGCGGATTGGCATGAAAGCTGTTTCGTGTGTCAGGTACGTTGCTTATATGAGCGTGAGCGCGCGGGTGCAGCACGATAGTGGATCCGCTGACTGGTGTGTGTAGGAATGTAAGGGCGACTTCGGGGACGGACGGTACTTCTTGCGAGGGGAGAGTCAGGAGCCGGTCTGTGTCAAGTGCGAGGAGAGGAGGTTGAAGGCGTGATTGATGCGGATGTCTGCTGCAGCTGTGTACGACTATCTGGATCTGGTGAACTTCCTGCATAGCGAGTCCAGGGGAGCATGGCGTGGCATCGGCGAGCAAATGAAGCATGGTGTAAGTCAGTCTACTGCATTCGTAGAACATCAAGGTGTACTCCGAAGTGTACTCGGCTTAGATGAGCTCGAGTACGCAGCTCGCAGACTGATTGCTACGGAAATCGCGCAGCGAGATAGGAACACTACCTACGACCGCTCATCCCAGTGAGCACGAGCGTGACACCACGGGAGGTCAGCTGCGCGAGTCGTCTGGCCACTAGATGCGACATTGATCTCTGACCGGAACAATGAAGGCCCAGTATCAAGGCAGCAAAAGCTGATCGAGTTGTCATGTACACACTCGATGGCTGAAGAATGTAAAGATCAAGAATCGAAGCACGTAAACGTCGTAATGCCCGCTTCACCAGTGTGTGACTCCACCGCTACCGTCCAAGCATCCATCTGGTGTCTGCCAACCAGAGCATTCCCGTCAGCGGAGCGCAGGGCTCGTGCAGCACCCGACGACCCCTCTACACTTTCTTCGGCTCCGGCCCTTCCGCCGACAGCTCCTGCGCCGGACTCCTGGCCTCCAGCTCGCTCCTGAAGACGCCTCTACTATCCAGCTCCGACGTCTCGATGTGCGCGTACTTGGCAGCGGCGGTATGATGCGCGCCCATCGCATCGTCGTAAGCTGGGAGGCCCGATTGATCGTTGGCCACTGCTGCCCGTCTCCTCTTCCGCAAGGTGAGGAAGACGGCCGCGGCTATGACAGCCAGGACGACGACGACTATCGCGATGGCGATGCCTGCTTTGGCGCCCGTGCTGAGCGACGTGCCCTTGGTAGCAGGCTGAGGCGAACTCGTAGGCGTGGTGGTCGCGGTGGACACGGGAGTTGTAGATGACGCTACGCTCGTCGTCGTCGAAGTCGAAGCCGATGAGGGGCTTGGTACGGATACCGTGGCTGCCACATTGGCGGAGTTGGTCGCCGTGGTGGGCACAGCAGACCACTGTGACGGAGCGATCGCAGAGAATGTTTCGCCGGTTACTGTGCCGTTGCAGCCGCCCTCTCCGCAGCAGTCCCACTGATGAGCCGAGCTGTTGTATATGGCGAACGTGTATAGATTCGTAGCTATGATCATCAGCAGCTGCTAGCCCGACAAGTCCACCGAGGGCAAAGCGTACTGCACGAAAGCCTGCACACAGGATCTTGATACGAAGGGTCTGTGCAACCCGATGGGTACCATGTCGTGTTGGAGTGCCCCGTGTTGAGGTTGTCGGGAGTGTGGCACAAGGAGTCCTCGCCGCACTGGGAGCCGGCCATACAGCAGGCTTGCGCGCCTCCGATCGAGAGCGCTGTGTTGGAGCATGGCAGCCATCCTCCGTCGATGACGTTCCCCAGCGCTCGGGAGTAGCACTTGAGGTCCTCCGTGGACGAGCGTGCCGTTGTTGCCAGGAGGAGGGTGAGAAAGCGACGCGGTCAGCAAGGAACGCACCGCGTGTCATCATTTTGACAAACGAGACTGTAGTCAAGAGCGCCGTTTACGTAGAATGAAGTGTCAGAGGAAACGGAGTACACCCACGAAGAGAAGGGACCGGAGCTACAGTGTGCTGCTGCGGCCTCGATTCTCCGGAGTTATTATCGTCCCACTGAGAGTGCAGCGTCCCACAGTCGATACGCCACCGGCAATCCGAGATGTTCTTGGCGGATCTTCTCCTCATCACAATGCACGTATTTTGGGACGTGGGGGCTATGGGAGATATGGCCTGCCAGGCGATTGCCGCTGTCGAGATTGCAAGCAATCCTGCAACCAAATTCAGATCCAGGATGCGATGTTCCGACCATCGCGTGCGCGTGTAGACCTTGTCGGTGCGGTCTCATATGTCAAGCAGCATCGACTGATGTATTCGCCACCGCAGAGGCCAATGTCGCTGGATCGCTCGCGGCCTTCACGCACCAGGAGGGTGTATGTTGCGCGCACACGACTCGTGTTGAGGCTTGAGGTCAAGGGGACCTTGCCCTAGCGCGTTTCGCACGACGGGAGGGACGGCGCGACGGAGGCTGCCGGATCCTCCGCGAACGTTCCTCGCTTTGTGGCGTTGGATCATCGGTGATGATGACAGGGAACTCTTGCTCGCAACATCAGCACAGCCTCCTATGCCCCGCTGGCAGCATTGACAAGCAGTCGTGTTCAGAGGAATTCAGAGTAACGCGCCACGAATCCAACCCACGGAATGCCACCTGTGACCTGGCACCTTTGCCGGGGCTAGTGGGCCACGCTGGAACACCCTCCTGGCCCCATCATGATCCAGCGACTGATCCTCAGGGACTGTGATCTCGGTTATTACAGGACTCGGGACTGTGCCTCGAGGAGGCCTTATACCAGTCACCTGCAGTATGTGTACTTCCGACTTCAAGTCTCTATAGTAGCCCTTTCATCGCTGCTCCATCTCATCTCATACTTTCATTACTTGAGGCGTGATTCAAACTTGCAAGATGTCGTTCACTAGCATGCACGCCCTGGCTGCCACTCTAGCCATCTCCAACGCCTCGCCACTGATCCGAGGACCCTCCCAACCCGTCAAACGGCAAGCCTCAGCACCAGTACTCGCCAGCGCGGAAGTCCTGGGGCTCGTCTCTGATCCCACATGGAACCGCGACTCCTGTACTTCGATCGGGCTCTTCGGGCGCGAGTTCTGGACGTGTCGCGACAGCCAGTCATCGACAGCTTTTATCAGCTCGTCAGCCTCATGGACAGACTTCAATGCGGATGGCACGCCTGCGATCTCCAACGGTGTCTTGACCATGTACGGCTCCAACCGCGACGACGTAGCGTACTTCCCCGTGCAAGCGGATGAGTGTGGTGGCTCTGCAGGCGGGTGTCCCGATGGCACGCGGTATGCCATCTGGTGAGTGCGCCTGTCTCTCTAATGAAGACCGAGCATGTGCTGATATAGCCACTTTAGGCAAGACTCACGGCCGATGGCTGCCGGGCCGAGCTCAGACACGACTGCATCGCTCTACACCTGGATCCGGACCTCGCACATCGCCTCGGATCTGGCGAACCTGGACGCCACGCCCGCGACCTCGCTGTATCACTCCGACTACACCATGGGCTCCCCCATCAACGACCTTCCACCCGTGACCGTCGTCAACGAGGACTTCTGGCCCGCAGGCAGTATTCCGTACGGGACCTACGGCTGGGTCCAGGACGGAGAGACCTCCTACCTCTACGGCCTGCTGAACAACTCCGCCGGCGTCTCTGTGGCCAAAGTCCCCACCGCATCCGTCGAGGATGCCTCGGCCTATACCTTCTACACCAGCACCGGCTGGTCGACGACCGCACCGGCCATCTCGGACGCCACCGCCGCTGTCCCCAATGCCGGGACGATGGGGCAAGGGACGTTCTACTACAGCGCGTACTTTGCCTCCTACGTCTGGATCGGCATCGGGGCCATCGGCTGCAACGCCGAATTCCTTGTCGCGACAGCGCCCGCGCCAGAGGGTCCCTGGACCGAGCCCGCCAGCTTTTACACTGGGGACGTTGGAACATCGTCGTGTGGCGCGTATAGTCAGCAGGCGCACCCGGAACTGACGGATGATGACGCGCAGGGAAGTTACATTTACTTGACGTATACGAAGGTGGTTGGGGCGGGGACGTACTCCACGCCGCTCATCAAGGTCACATGGGCGTGAGCGGGCTTTGCGCGGTTGATAGCACGTCGACGTATCAACATCGACTCGCGGAGGCAATCGCTCTAGAGACTTCTGGCATTGCGACGGACAATCTTACCATCGGCCCGTCATCTGCAGCTCCTGGCTCCTGCGTGAGCCCTCGAATTCGATCTTCCCAGGCACATTTCGGCTGGATGTCCTTGACCGCAACACTCGCAGATCAGACACGGATGTCGACCGAGGTACTGTAGCACTGATGAGGGGAACATCTCATGAAAGCAGTGCGTTCGACAGATCTGTTTTGTTCTATCATGTACAACAACGGCAGGGCGACCTTGCAATTTAGCCTGGCGTGATGACAGCGCGCTAAGGGATCGGCGCACGGCGCTAGTACCCAGGTCGCGTTCCTGCATACGCCATCAAACTCTATCTCTGCTGCCCAAAGACGTTGTGAACCTTGCCCTTCTCCTCCGTCCTCTCCGCCGCACCACCCCTCGATCCTCGTGTTGGCAGCGGAGATCTAGATGCACCGCCAGGCTTTCCAGTCGAATCAGATGTGTCGGGGAGGCTCGGGGGGCCCTACCGCAGCGTGCAGGCCGGTGTAGCAAATCACCGCCCTGTACCTGGCCCTCGCTTACACCACCCCGTCGTACAAGGCGCGCTGCACCCGGCCGTCATCCTGCGCGCCGTGTCTTCCTGCGCGGGCGAAGCTCGGTCGGCATGAGTCTCGACTCGCTGCGACGGGCGCGCGAAATGTCCGCGCTCGAGTTCTTGCAGGAGAAGCCGCTGCCTTCCATCCCGTCGCCCACGCTCACCAACCCGGACATGGTGCTGCCCTTCGACGACGATGTCCCCGCGATCCCCTCGCCGGCGCGCAGCCTCAGACGCCCGCCGAGTCTGAGTTACTTCCGGGACAGGGCGAACAGCGAGGCACGGGAGGCGCGATCGCCGGGCCCGAAGAAGGAGAAGCGCGGGCTGATGAGCCGGAAGATGATGCTGCTGAGGAGCCGCACGGGCAGCGCAAACACGGTTCACGGCGTCCAGCCCGCGCAAGCCATTCCGCGTAGCGTCCCATCCGACTCGGATGGGAACTCGGGGTACAATTCCGCCTATGCCTCTTCGCCGACGTTGATGGATGTGGGCAATCTGGCGCCGGAGCAGGTCAACGAGAACCGCTTGAGCTTCGGGGCGAGCTCGTTCAACAGCGACGAGTACGCCGCGATCCCGAGCTTCCTGGCCAAGTATGAGTCGAAGGATGGTGCGGCGACGGACGATGAGTCGTTCGATGGAGACAGTCCGGCCTTGAAGAAGTATGGGTATAGCGTTACGATAGAAGGCGGCGTGGAGGCGCAGAGGAAGCAGCAGGAAGAGGACGAACATAATTCTGCGATACTTAGCAGGCGGGCGGAGCAGATCCTTGCGAACGCGAAGAAGCGGCTCAATGTAAGCCAGTTGGACAGGTAGAGGTTGGGACGCGTATGCTGACCTGCTGCAGGTGATGGAGGGCAATCTTCGTGGTGCGCGAGACCTGGTCGCGCCATTGACGAGTGCCAACCTGAAGCGCGCGACTTCACTGGGTTCCTCGCACCACTCCCTGTATGCCAACCGAAGCCACTTCCCGTTCGAACGAGATGGCGCGGGATTCCCTGGTGCGCGACAGCCTCTGCGTCCGTTGCATGCGCAGGCTAGCTCGCCCACGATGGGACGCGACTTCGTCGGCCATGCGCGTGGGTACAGTGATACGTCGCTACCAGAGAGGCCGCAGACAGCGCTTGGTGGCAGCAGGAATGTGCTGATCAAAAGTCGACGGATCCCAGTAAAGACCAGCGAAGGTTCGTGGACGCAGAGTCTACGGAGTAGTCAGAGTTACGACTCATTCAGAGGCAACAATGGCGGCTATCATGCCGTTCACGAGCGCCCCTTGCATGCCAGAGGCTCCCCGGATTCGAACTTGGAGCCGTTGCAGGAAGATGAGGCTTCTCATCGTGCGGTCTCGCCAGGAAACAGCACATTCGACACACACGACCGACAAGATGTACTGCGCGTTTCCAACAGACCTGCATCGAGAGCAGACGAGGTGCGCGAGCAGATGACGAGCTTGAAGGGGAAGATCTCGACGCTCAAGGAACGCGCACGCGAGGACAGCCTTCGGAGGCAAAGCCTGCAGAATCTGCGCACGCCATCGCCGTTCAGCAATGCTGCTGCAAGTCCGCCGGAGTACCTCTACACGCAATCGCCGACCTATGGCAGTCCGGTGCTCGACACCAACGCAGGCATTGGCCAGGTCTCGCAGAACACCAGTCCGGCCACGCCACCGCGGTCGCCGCAGAAGATGTGGGATCCGAGTCACACCATGACCGGAAGCCGGAACGCGTTTGCGCAACAAGCTGCTGCTCAGCGCCAGCAGTCTGACGGCCCGGCTAGTCCTCGCAGAACTGCATCCACGTACCCGCCAATCAAGCAGCGTGAAGGGGTTGATGTGCCTCCACCACGTAAGCCGCACACACGTTCGCAGAGTGGGACTGCTTTCATACAGCCTGCGGCGAACAGATACGCCCACCACCGGCCTACACGCAGCCGCGAGATGCCAGGCTCTTACTTTCAGGATGAAGCCGAATATCAAGCTTCGCCGGGCGCGTACGAGGACGACGGCGTCTCGCCACTCCCCGTCGACGAACCACTGACTCCGGACTACGAGCACGTGGTCTCCGAGGAGGAGGATGAGAGCGTTTACGAGGATGCGGAGGACGACCCATCCCCCGCCGTGGCCCACGAAGACCGCGACGACGCGTTCAACTACGAGCACTTCTTCCTGCACAGCGCGATGGCCACTAACGGGAATGGCCGCCGCGCCTCGAGCTCAAGCAGCGCGTCTTCGGCGGAGACTGCCCGTGGTCCCACAGCAGCAGGTCCTCCCGAGCCGGACTTCGACCCCGGCTCCAGCCTATTCCCGCCACCCACCCCGGAGACGCCGGAGCGCCTGCGGGAAATCGAGCGCAGCCTGCACCGCCGCACGCAGTCCAACGACAGCGTCAGCACCTCCGCCAGCTTCGCCACCGCCAACGACGGGACCCGGTCGCCCGAACGTCGTCCGCAGCAGGCACGCGCGATGGCGTCGCCCATGCCGCCGTTGGACTTCACGGCGCGACCGGGCTCGAGACCGGGGTCCCGGCCCAGCACGGCCATCAAGCGCCCCGACCGGCGGAGGAACAGCAGCTCGGAGCGCGCGGACTCGGGGATCGGTATGCCGCGACGATCGAACAGTGACCACAATAGCAGGAAGGTCCCGGCGCTGACGATCGCGAGCCCGCCCATGTCGCCGCGCACGGCGCCCGCACAGATCGTGCACGCCCATGATCCCGCGACCGTGGCGGTGCACGCCCTGCTTGACCCCCACGGCCGGCAGCTCGGGCCGAAGGACAAGGCGATCTTGTTTGGCTTGGTGGAGAGTCTGAGGAAGGCGGTGCAGAGTCTGCAGCATGAGGACGAGGGGCAGTATGAGAGCCGGGTGCTAAGGAGAAGACTGGACGAGGCGAAGCGGGCGCTGGACGGGGGTGCGGAGGCGCGGTAGGGAGCTAGCTGAAGCTGATTCAGACGCTTGGTCTGAGGGCTGGGAGTGGAAAACGTTTTGCATCTTGTTGTACAGTACTTTGTACGTTGGACAATCTGGAGGATCTACAGACGGCGGGATGGGTATACGATGTATCACTAAAGTAGAGAAGGCTCCGCGGCCGGTTCAGAGATGTGTACGATGTTGTGACATTCGGAATGTCTGTTGCGGTGGCCACACTCGCATCTCCTAGGCTGTCCACTACTCCAATGTTGGTGCTCGTGCCGGCCACGTCGAGCGCTGTTCCGATCCGAAGTCTCATGACCGCTCCTTGAAACCTT
>JAWDJV010000223.1:0-27107 GCA_033119285.1 Teratosphaeriaceae sp. CCFEE 6253 | reverse complement strand
GTCGGGTAGTAACGAGCCATCGACGGCCGTTAACTCGTATCCGCCGTTTTTCTTCTTTCGGGTAGCGATCCCGTAGTGGCTTACAAACCGTAATAATATGAATGTTCCGCTAGCTCCGGAGTTAATTATGGCGTAGGTTTCGTGTCCATCTACAATACATTTAGTGCGGAAGACTAGTACTAAAGTCGTCTAAGCATTCGTGTTATTAAGCTCCCGTAATCTGCTCTTATTAACGGGTCTTATTAGTTTTTTGACTGTGTAGCGGAGGTCCTAGTATCGTCGAGGCAGATTTCCTAATTAAGGGGTCTACCCTTAGATCTAAATGTGATCCTTCCTCCGTGCTATATTATCGTGACTTGTCCCTTAAGCGTAGCTCGGTAATGTTGGAAGATCCTTCCTATATAAGTCGTAGGTATTATTCCGTTTAGTATAAGTAGAGGTATCGACTACTATAATATATAGTTTGTGTATTGCCGTTTTATTTCTTACTCTAGGATCTTATCGTCCTAGTATTTGACCTGGATCTGCTCGATCTCCTTGTATCGCTATATAACGGTATGTACACGATCTCTTATTTGTCTAGAGATAGCAATCCCTATTGGCGTAAGGTATCCTCCGCTTAGATAGAATACACTTCCTATTGGTATAGCCTCTCGAACGTACAAGTAGTTGTAGTCGTCGACGTTGTTGATTTGCCTATAGGTCTAGAACATAGATCGTAGTTAGAGCATCGTCTGCTCAAACTTATAAGGGTGTAGTCGTCGCTTCCCGGATATCTTAGGAAACATCTCCTCGAATCGTTAGGCTAGGTAGAGGACTATCCGTCGGATTGGTTCTAGTCTATCTACTGTAAAGTTAAGTACCTCGTTGTCGTCTAGTTCGTCGTCGTCGGAATATTCGCCTTCGGATTCTTCCGGCGTTGGTGCTTAATCGGTAGTGGAACCGTCGACCTCTAGTAGTACTCCTAGGTCTATAATTTAGTCGTAATTAGGTTGTCTCGTGCTCTAGAGCACTATAGCCTATTTAGTTAATTCGGTATCGCTCTCTTCTTCTAGAGAGTCTTCGTACTTATTGTATAGGGTTATATCCTCTTATATAAGCGGAGGTAGAGACCTTCCTCGGGCGTAATAGCCGTCGTCTCTAGCCTACTGTAATGATAGTAGGCGCAATACTAGCACTTCGTTATCTAGAGGGAGGTCATCGTAAATAGTGTCCTATCTATGCCTTTTAATAACGTTGAGTTCCTTGCGATGCTTACGTAGGCGGCTAGGGAAATACCCTTCGTTGTTCTTAGAGGACTAATGCGTCGTGCATGAGTCGTCGTAGTAAGCCGTCTAGTGCATCTAAGCGTGCTTAGGCTCTTCTTAAGCCGTAGTGTCGCATTCGCCGCGAGTCGTTTCGATCGGTAACTCGTTGTCCGTTCTAGTTATAACGTTGACCTCGTAAGGCTGCGTGTTAGCCCTACGCTGCTGTAGTTGCACCTTGCGGCTACGGCAGTCCTTTGCAATGTGTCCTGTCTTCTAACAGTTATAGTACTTCCTGTCTTCTCGTTTGTTCCCCTAGGCCTAGTGTCTGCCCTTCTGTCCTCTACCCCGTCCTCGGTTTATAGGACGTTTCTAGATAATGTCGATTTCCATAGCATTAGGATCGCGACGTTGCTTGCCTCCGGACTAGCCGTTGGCAGTATAGCCAGATCGTCCGTAGTCCTAATGATTGTGTCGTTTTTCTATAGATCGTTCGTAGAGCTTGTTATCGACTTCGATTGCTGCTCGCTGCAAAAGCGATAGCGTCGATTGATCTGCTCCGTAGCGCATGAGCTCGTCTTTTAGGTTGTCCTTGAGTCTACGGTAGTATATAGTACGTAAGGCGTTGTCGTCCCATCTAGTCTTAGCCGCATATTCGGTAAACTTAGCGGTGAACTAGGATGCTAACGCTTTCTAAGTAACGTGTTGGATCTGTCGAATCGCGACTTGTTAGTCGTTGCTAAGTCTATAGATAGAGCGTATCTTTATAATAAACGATCGGAGATTCGTAAAGATTCCTTCCGAGTCGGTATTGCGTAGCAACTTGTCGGTAGGTCGGGGTCGAATCCACTATTAGGCTTTACCTCTAAGGTAGGAGGCAGTAGTAAGACACTGCTTGTCCTCTCTAACCTCCTCTATCTTAAAGTATAAGAGGATCTAGTTAAGCTAATCGTCGAGCTTGTAGCGGTCTCCGTAGAAGAAGTCGGGTTTAGCGACCTTTATCTTATCGTCGCTCCTAGAGCGTATGGCGGAGGCCGTGCTAGCGCTTCTGTCGATGGAAGACATGTCGTGTCTAAAGAACTACTAAGTCCTTAAGGGTGTTTAAAGTGTTGCGATCCGACAAAGTCGTCTCGACGTAGTAGAGCTCGGTAGGCTTAGTTAGTGTCAAGACACGGGTGTGGGAATACTTCTCTCTGTGTTAGTAGGACCTAATAAACCTCTCTAAGTAAATTACTAAGCGTTAGTATACGAAGACCTTTTAGTTAGATTGAAACATGAGTTAAACACGAACTGCCTATATAGAGATCCATCGCGATATATACAAAGGAGGTTCGTGTCTCGTTGTCCTGCTCTACGTACTCTATGTGCTCTATAACTATAGAGCAGTAGAGCAATAGAGCAAACCTAGTTACGTGACTGGTTTTGCTCTATGCGCCAAGACGGACGCCTAATAGAGCAAGTTACTCGTGCGGAGTCTTCCGCGTTATGTGCTACGATGTTCGTAACACGAGGGCGGCTAGGCCTTCTCTTACTTTAAGCTATAGCTAAAGAGTATAGAGTAAGAGCTTATTAGCTTCGAGGAGCTATCGATCGAGCTATCGCTACGGACTAGCGTATAGGGGACTAAGGTACTCTAGTAGCGGTATAACGGTAATAGGGGCTAGCGTACTATAGTAGAAAAGATAAAGAGTAAGGATATACGTAATAAGAGCTTAGTAAAGCTAGTAGTCGAGGCGCGGTATAAGGCCGCTATAGTAGCCTATTATAGGAGACAGCCTAGTATAGCTTTAGGATAGTTATATAGAAGGTTACGTACATAGTTACGTGTGTTAGCCGCCCGGCTAGCGGCCGGGCAAGCGGCTAGTATACGAATACTATATACGCCCTTTACTACTCCTAGGAGAAGTAGTAATTAGCGCTATACTTAACTAAGTATTTAGTTAGAGACGCGCCCTATACGCTGCGAGATATCTTTACTATAGATACCCCTATATTAGTTCTAATTACTCCCCTAATTCGCAACCTATAGGACGTAAGAATATCCGGCGAAGCGTATACTCCTAGCGCGCGAAACGCATCCGCGGAGCCCGCGGGTCGTTAAGATACGCCGCTTTTCGGCGCTACCTCGTAGGGCGCTATAGCGTCGTCTACGACGGAGCGTACGGACATAGTACGCGTCGAACGCGAGACGCTCCGAACCGAGATCGAGATCGAGACCTTAAAGGCCTAGTTAGCCGTACTGCGACGTCGTCGTATTCCCGGGGCTAAAGCCGATATCGAGGAAGATAAAGTCGAGTCTTACGTCGAGAGCGTACGCTCGACGTATACGCCTCGTAGGCCTAGTAACAGACTACGGCTACGAGAACCGGAGTAGTTCCGGGGAAAGATACTAAAGGAAGCCCGCGATTTCATCCGGTCCTTAGAGTTAGTCTTTACCCTAGTACCTAATACTTATCCGGAGGACTCGGAGCGTATTCTCTACGGTATTATATTCCTCGTAGGCGAACCGCGTAAGACCTAGTACTAGAACTATAGTATAGACGCTCTCGAGGGCTATAACTAGAAAGAGTTTAAGGAGTTCGTACTCGACGTAGTCGAAGATCCTACAAACCGTAGCCTAAGCGTAGCGTTAGCGCACGAAGGCGCTTCTTAGCGCTACGATTAGTCTACTTAAGCGTTTACTATAGAGCTAGTAACACTAGAAGAACGGATAGACCTATATACGCCGGAGTAGCGTATACGCTATCTCCTCGCAAAGTTGAAGCCTACGCTACGTACGGCTATTATTACCTTTTATAAGGTTCCAAAGCGCCGTAAAGATCTAGTCTCGTTAGCGACGAGGCTAGAGTCGGTAACGAAAAGAAGCGGCGACATTGCGCTAGTAACGCATAAGCGCACCGTAGGCGACTCGCATACTCGATACGAGAGCCGCGGCGACGGAAAGAAGTAGAGGTCGTACGACTAACCTCGTAGTCCTACGCCCCCTACCCGACCGTAGGAAGGCCGTATAGACGCCGCAGGCGCGGCGCATATAGCGACGATCGTATACTACGGTTATAGTAAGAAGGGTTACTATAAGAGTAACTATATAGAGAAGCATCTCTAGCTAAAGGACGGCCTAGCGCCGACCCGTAGGGTCGACGCTAGCTCCGCGCTATCGAAGAGTAGGAAGGTCTCCGTTACTCTAGTATCGGGTAAGGCCTCCTAACTAGCCGGCGTTCGATAAGTCCGGTAGGCTTCTATTCGGCGAGGTGTGTCTACGTAGGCTACTAAGTACCTTAACGGCGTAGTGTTGTCGTAGGGTCGGAGTATGCGTACTACCTACGTCCTAGATAATGCCGCGGATGTTAACGTTGTCTTATAAGCACTTACGATTAAGTATAGCCTTATAAAGTTAAATCTTCCCCTACCCTCTTTAGAAGGGTTTCGGGGAGAAAAGGGTTTCTACTACGGGGCGTATACGTTGCGCCTACGCCTCGTAGACTCTACGTAGACCGACCGGGAAACGGAAGGGATCTTCTTCGGCGCTAATTTAACTAGCCCGGAGATCCTCCTTAGCCGGCCCTAGCGCCGCTAGCACGGTGTCGTTATAGATAGTAGTAACGATAGCTAGTAGTATAGTAAACTAGGCGACTTACCTACGGTTTACCTGCGCGACGCACGCGCCTTCTATAGGGACATACAAAAGTCTACGAAGGTTCTTACCGTAACGTTAGCTCTAGTTATAAGTCTACTCCCGGTAGAAATTTAAGACTTCGAGGATGTCCTACTAGAAGGCAGTATCGCGGATTACCCGCTACCCGCAGGCGTAGAGTATGCGATTAACCTAGAGCCTAGTTAGCGTCCTCCTTTCTAGCTATTGTATAACTTATCTATAACGGAGCTCGAGGTCCTAAAGCAGTACCTCGAGGCCGCCTTATAGAACGGTTAGATCTAGCGGAGCGTAAGCGAGGCGGGTACGCCTATCCTATTCGTACCTAAGAAGGACGGTACCCTTCGTCTTTATGTCGATTACCGAGGCTTAAACGCTATTACGATTAAAAACCGGTATCCCTTACCTCTTATTAGCGAGACGCTTAATAGGCTCGGGCGAGCCGTATACTTCTCGAAGCTCGATCTAAAGGATGTATACTATCGTATTAGTATTAAGCGCGGAGACGAGTAGAAGACTGCGTTTCGTACGCGCTACGGCTACTTCGAGTATAAGGTTATGCCGTTTAGCTTAACTAATGCTCCGGCTACCTTCTAGGCGTATATCGACCGAGCCCTAGCTAGGCTAGTCGATGAATTCTGTGTCGTGTACTTAGATAACATTCTTATCTATAGCGATACGCATACGGACTACGTGCGCTACCTACGCGCGGTCCTAGAGCGACTTCGAAAGTTCGCCCTTTTTAGTAACTAAAAGAAGTGCTTTTTCTTTACGGAAGAAGTCGAGTACCTAGGTTATATCGTAAGCCGCGTAGGCGTCTCGATAGATAGAAGTAGGGTACTTACAGTCGAGGACTAGCCTACCCCTACTACTTTCTAAGAAGTATAGGTCTTCTTAGGCTTTACTAATTTCTATAGGCGTTTTATTAAGGGCTACTCTAAAATAGTAGCGCCTTTAACTAGCCTAACTAAGGGTACTAAGCTTAGGAAGAAGCTAGGGCCCTTAGAATAGGGCGCAGCCTAGACGTATACAATAGGTACGCTTAAAGCAGCCTTTACGTAAGCGCCGGTTCTACGCTATTACTAACCTAACGCCAAACTGCGTCTTAAAACAGATACTTCCTAGTTTACAATTTCCGCAATACTGTCGTAGTTACGGGCCGTAGGCAAAGAGCCTACGGAGTAGCATCCTATCGCATTCTAGTCGCGAAAATTAAACTCCGCGGAATATAACTACGAAACTCACGACAGTAAGTTACTAGCTATTGTCGAAGGCTTTAAAGAGTTTCGCTATTACCTCGAAGGCGCTACGTATACGATTTAGGTACTTACCGATTATAACAACCTTCGAGGCTTTATAGGAGTAAAGTAGCTTAATAGACGGCAGGCCCGCTAGGCTACCTTCCTAGCCTCCTTTAACTTTACTATCGAGTACCGAGCTAGAAAGTCGAATCTAGTAGACGGGCCGTTAAGGCGCCCGGACTACAAAGGCGATACGTAGGCTCCGCGCTATCTCCTACCTACGCTATAGAATAAGCTAGTAGTATAGTAGGAGGATCCGGATCTAGCCCCTATAGTAGGCCGTATCCGGATCGGAGAGCTCTCGCCTCGTATACGAGGAGTATACGGATAGCTATCGTCTTAGTACCTAGGTCCTTAGTTAACCGTTAGAGCTATTATTAACTCGATAGCGAGGGACGACGGTCCCTATACCGACACTAGCGGGAATCTAGCTAGCTTTATTAAGCGGTTGCAAGAACTAGATAAAGCCTTACCGACGCTACGCGCGAGTAGCGTTACCGTAGGCGACACGCATACGTAGACGTAGAGCGACGGAATCTAGTACATTAACGATTTAGTATACGTGCCCGCCGACAGCGCCTTGCGTACGGAGCTTATACGCCTCTACTATAACGACGAACTTGCTAGCTACTTCGGTAGAGATAAGACGGAAGTACTTCTCCAAAGGAAGTACTAGTAGCCGACGCTAGCCGCCGACGTAGCCGAAAGAGTAGCTTCCTATTATACCTACGAAACCTAGAAGTCTCGCCGCTATCGGCTATACGGCGAAGCGCAAGCGCTTCGCATGCCTAACCGCGTATAGTAAGAAATTACTATAGACTTTATTACCGACCTACTACCTAGCAAACTCGATAACAAAGTCTTTAATGCTATACTTGTTATTGTCGATCGATACACTAAGATATACGTCTACGCTGCGATAACTAAGCGTTGCACTAGCGTAGAGCTTACGACTATCTTAATGTCGCAAATCGTACGACATTACGGTGTACTATCCGGAATCGTTACAGACCGTAGATCTGTCTTTATAAGTTAGTACTAGAGCGACTTCGCATTCGAAGCGTATATAAAGCACAAGCTTAGTACTACGTTCTATCCGCAGACGGACGGACAGATAGAAAGGTCTAACTAGACCTTAGAATAGTACTTACGATGTTACTATTCCAAAGCACAAGACGATTAGGCTATAAGGCTAGCGTAAGCGGAGTTCGTAGTTAATAATAGCGTCTACTATACGCTACGCATAAGCCTATTCGAAATCCTATATAGTTTCAACCCTAATATTTATCTCCTACCGACTCGGGACGAGTCGTATAAGGAGAGAGTACTAGCCGTAGCGGAGCGTGCTCGTAGTATACGAGAAGTATACGCGACGCTAGCGAAGCGCTAGCGCGAGACCTAAGAGTCTTAAAAGAAGTCTTAGAATTTAAGGTAGAAGCCTATAGCCTATAAGGTAGGCGATATAGTACTACTCTCTACTAAGAACCTAAGAATACTAGGCGTAAAGAAGAAGTAGAGTACTATTACGAACATGCGCTAGGCTACGTAGGAAGATACAGCCGCGAGAAGTTCACAGCTAACGGAATCAGCCAAGGCATAACGTAGCGCACGTAACCGACTAACGGTCACACAACTTAGTCGAACCGACTAGTCGACTACCGACATAGTCGAACGACTATATAGTCGAACCGACCGGTTAACTAGCAACATAGTCGAACGGTTAAACGAGACACGAATCTCCTTTATATATATCGCGATAGATCTCTATATAGGTAGTTCGTGTTTAACTTATGTTTCAATCTAACTAAAAGGTCTTCGCATACTAACGCTTAGTAATTCACTTAGAGAGGTTCATTAGGTTCTACTAACACAGAGAGAAGTATTCCCATACCCGTGTCTTAATACTAACTAAGCCTACCGAGCTCTACTACGTCGAGATAGATAGCCCCAACGGGGCGGGGTTAACGGGGTTTTTTCAAACGGGGTAGGGTAATTTAACCCCGTTGAAACCTAACGGGGTTTCTAAACGGGGTACGGGGTAAACGGGGAGGGGTCTAACGGGGTACGGGGTTAACGGGGAGGAGTCGACGGGGTTAACGGGGTTAACGGGGTATACGGTCTATAGGGCAAAAGTAGACAGCATTATACAATAATCCCGTTAGCACCTAGAGAGTATATAGAGTCGTAACGAATATTATAGCGATAAAGAATAAGCGAAGGAGCGAGTTCAGTACTCCTAGGTAGGACTAACAATAACGGTAATCGTCAAATTTGCCCTAGTAATCGTCTAACGGGCCCCGGTAATCGTCGACTACGCTCTACTAGTCGCACCGTACGTACGATCTACGTACGATAACCCTCCGCGTTTATTAACACCGTATTGGCGTCGCGGGATTGCTGCCTATTAGAGCGTCTATATCGTGCTTTCTATCTACCGTCGCCGCCGACCTCCTAGTAACGATTATATTACATAGCATTGAAAGTACTAGGCAGGACCCCCTACTACTTTAGTAGGCGCAAAAGCAGAGACATATCCTTCGTCTAAATCGTAACGCGCTTCGCGTAAATAGCTAGTAGGTTTGTACCTATATAGATCTTATTAGCCGTAATGCGTTAGACATATACACTATACAATATACCTTCGAACACCCGGACGAGGAAGGCCTCTATCGCCTCTTGCAACGCTAGAATCGTACTCCTCTAGAAGCGTAGATCGCTCTTATAGTCTAGGGCGATCTCGCGGACTAGACGAGAGAACGGCGCGAACCTAGTAAGTAGCTCGGTAGATTTCTAGTACCGGCGAGTCTCGCGTAGCGCGACCGCTATATAACCGATTAGCGTAACGATTACTAGACGATTACAGATGTAACCTACTCTCTACCTTAAAGCGGAACTTCTTTAGAGCCCTACGATTCGGCTTCTTCGGTCCCGGCGGACGCTTAGCCCCCTTATTACCTCTCCTATTATCGGTCTTATTCGCTAGGGTAGCGAGCTTCTTCGAGAGACCTAGCGGCATATTCGTGCTACCTATCGCGATCTTCTTTAGTATCCTACGCTCCTTAGCCGTTAAACCCTTTAGCTAGGTAGGCGATAGGCTATTCCAATCGGGCTTAAACCTATTCTTGTCTACTTTACGGCCCGGTATAGTACTCTTAGCCGTAGCCTCCCGAGCGTTGCGAGCCTTTATTAAATCCCGCTAGTACTTCGATAGCTTCGACCGGCTACTACGTTCCCCTTTCCCCGGCGCCTCTATCTTATATCGTCGGATTCGTATTTAGTATCCTACTCGGAATTGTAGGCGGTCGGAGAATCGCGCGGGCTAGAGGGTGTAACGGAGGCGCTACTATTGCGCTATTCGGGTTCGGGCGTAGTGAACTATTCGGTCTAGGACAGGGAGCGCGGAGGGGGAGCGTCTACTATAGTGTAATCGTCGATGTAATCGTCTAAGGGATCGTTTCTATAATTGTATATTCGTTAGTATACTAGAGATGTACGAGATCGCTAATACTTAGTTACCTCTGAGTTCGAGTGCCGGTCGATCGCCAAAGGCGGTAGTTATGTAATACTATATATTAGTAGTAAAGTCTACGCTTCCTAAGCGTCCTACGAGCGTTGTTACAAGTATTCTAGAGTAATTGCGGGTGCACTTCGAAGGTGTAAGTATAAAAAAGAGGAAACGGAAAGTAAAGTTAACTCGATTAGTAACGGTAACGTAAATAGTTACTAAGGCGACGATGTAAAGGAAGGTGCGACCTAGGTCAAATTCACGTATTAATTATTTCGCTTATACTAGGCATAGTGTAATCGTCTAGTAATCGTCGGCTACGACTAGTACCTATAAAACCGACGTCCCCCCTTAGTAAACTATTCTACCGAGATCTTTTACTACCCTACTAAATAGGCGGAAATCTTTCTATTGCACTGTTACCCGCTTTCTATGTATCGCAAACAGTATTATCACCTCGAATACCTAGACTAGGTATGCTTCCGCCGCCTCCTATAGCGCTAAAAGCGCGTCCGACTGTATACGGTAGTCGTATACCGTTATACCCGCCATGATCTCGCGCACGATGCGGCCGAACGGTAGGCGAGGTATAATAAGAGCTGTCGTCTTCTGTAGGCGTCTAATCTTACGTAATGCCTATGTCCCTAACCGCTAGCGACGGCGTAACTTTACCGCCGGGGTAGTTTTGTCCTTCTTTGTTTTCGCTCCGCGCCGCCTAGCCCGTTTAGTTGCTACCGGCTTCGGTAGCCTCTTACTAGCGTTAGTGCTCTTGTGGAGTTAGGCACGCGCGTTCGCTACTCCTATACTTTTCCGCGGCCGTTTTATCGGGTTTATCGCGGGCTTTAGCTAGGGAAGCGTGTAACTCGACCGGCTAGATGTTGCGCTTATATAGTCGAGAGGTAGCATTGTATAGTAGTCTGTTAATAGTTAAAGAAGGTAAGGAGGTTAGAGACGCGATAGATAAAGAAGGTAAGGAGGTTAGAGACGCGTATTCGAATGTTTAGGGCTAAATGCGCGCTAGCGACGGAGTAGTGTCCCCGCGTAGGCCGAGCCGCACGTCCCTTACGCCCGGTATAATGTGACGCGTAGCGACTATCTCTTACTAGACGACGTAGAGGAAGTAGTATAGCCTAACGACAGCGAGTTAATATAAGGCTAAGCGTTCTATACTCTATATATTAAGGGAGGTATTAGGTAATCGGAGTATTAGACTAGTAGATAAGAGACAATTACATTAACGATTACATCGACGATTACATAGGGGAACCCTACTAACACTGAACATAACACTCTAGCGCGTAGGCCGCGCTAAGCTAATGCGGCGTTTCCGGATTTATACGTAAACGGAGTATATTGAAAACTTGTAACTTGCGACCTACTTAACCGCTCAACCTACAGTCTAACCGTCTAGTACGACACAGGAAGGACTATACAAGATCGCTAAAGAATTTTGGCACGCACATGTCAATGACGTCGCCCGAGTAAAGTTAGGTAAACCTTATTTGTGTTTGTTTACCTGCGCCTTTACCTTCGCACCCTACAATACACCTTTCGACTCCTTAATACCGCGCTCCTTAACGATAACACTTCCCGTACCCGCCCTCTAGCTACGCGCTACTACTAACCCTATTATGCTACGAGAGAAGCGACCCGCTACTTACTACCCCGGCCCCTAGTATAAAGTATTCGAGCTCCCGACGCCAAAACGTCGCAAGGGGGGTATACTATACTCCTCTAACCCGTACAGCGTAAAGGAAAACACGCGCCGTCTCGCAATAACGCCGGCCTAGAAGGCGAAAAACGATAGACGTACTAAGATTAATACCGCAGTCTCCCGGGCTAAGTCTACGTTGCGTAAGACTACGGAATATTAGGAGTTAAGTACTACCGCGCAAGAATTAGCGCTAGCGAGTAAAGCGGAGGACGTAAGAGCATAGTAGTGCGTACCCTACGGTAATCGTCTATAATCGTCTGTAATCGTTCGCTAACCGTTCGTATAGCGATGCGAACGACCCGCTATCCGCCCCTACCCCGACTATCGCGATTAGCTATCCTATCGACGAATCGGATAACGAAGACGGACCTAGCCACTAGGTTGAGGTTGAGCCTACTACTAAGAACGTAGCTAGGGATTACTAGCTAGAAGAAGATAAAGTATAGGAGTACGTAGATTACGACGGGGATGTTCCAATAGGCGGAGATAAAGAGTAGACGTCCTAGGATACTAAGAAATAGTAGGAGAAGATGTAGATGCGCATTCGGGACACTATGTTCAAGGCGACGTATACGTACTAGCTACGCAGCATTTGCGAGGCGATGCGTAAGCTCCGCCTAATTAAGGAGTACGGCCATTATCGCGATATAGTACTCCTTTGCTACTAGTTGTTTAGTAAGGCTAAGGCTCTCGTACGCTACTCTACTTGTCTATTTGTTTAATACTAATAGTAGACAGAGGATACTAGTTAACGGGCAGATCCCGCTACCGCACCGCATCTTCGATATAGGCGAGCGCGCTATTATTAGGAACCTATAGCTATAGGACCCCGATACTACCGCGCCGCTTAAGCAGCTTCTCGTCTCGCCTAGCTACAGCTTTAAGAGACATAGCTTTATGCCTTATGTTAGTAGGGCGGGTCAGGCGCAAACTACAGCGGCCGTAGTGTCCCTATTCGAATTCTAGGTCTAGCCTCTAGAGCGATACGAAGGGTTCCTATTCGATGCGCTCTAGGACTAGAAGGTAGACAGTAAGTCTAACTTCCTTAGGCAGTTCAGTATGGATAGGTCGGCGCTACGGTACCTAGAGGCTAGAGAAGTATCTATCTAGGCGAAGAAGGTAGGTAGTAACGAGCGGTTGTAAGGGGTAGGGCGGACGTAACGATTATAGCGACGATTACCGCGACGATTACTGTAACGATTACCGCGACGACTACGGTAGCGATTACAGTAGGGACCGCGTACCCTTAAGGCAGCACACTGCTACTTACGCGTACGAGGCGTAGCGTATACGATTGTATATGCATTATAGTATTCTACTCCTCCGTGTCGCTAATCCCTTCTATCCCGATTATGTCCTGTACCTCTACTACCGACTCTCTATACTAGATCGTCGCGTCCGTTCCCTCTATTCCCGTAGCCTCTAGCTACGCCGTCGATAGTAGCTCTTTCTATGTCGCCGCACCGAGACCCTATTGGGCTATTATAATGTCGGAGAATAGCGCGGGACTGTACTAGCGGTTGAAACGCATCTAATGCCGCGCAATGCTAAATAGTCGCTCTACGCCGACGCTCGCGGCCGGTATGCAGAGTATGTCTCTTACTATCTAGGCAAGCCTAGGGTAGTCGTCTTTTAGTATTCTCTACATGCCGAGTATGTCGTCCGGAAATCGCTTATCTAGGTATCGATAGTCTAGAGATAACTATTAGTCCTCGCAAGGGCTAGAGTAGATAGGAGTTAACCCGCCCGTAGCCTAATAGCGAGACAGTTCGCTGCCCCTGCTTCTCGGTGTAGTCGTACCGTCCTTGCCTATAATAAAGCTAGTTATCGCGAATGCCCTATCCCGGCGCTACTGCTCCTTGGCGCGGTAGTAGGTACTACATAAGTAGTATACTTTGCGTTAAAAAGGCGCGTAATCTTGTCCTAGTAGGTAGTACTATCGGAGCCCTACTAGCCCTCTATCTGCTAGAACTAGTCTTTTAGTACGGGGTGTAGTATAATAGCTATCCCGTAGAGGTCGCCGTAGTACTCGTAGGTCTAACTGTAGTACTTTCTCAGTTTCTCTTAATAGGCTTCTAGCGCCTATAGCATCTGCTTTTTCTATGCTATATTCTTCCTCTTTAGCTTTCGCTCTACGGCTTCTATAATAGAGAACACCCGACTATAGAACCCGTATACTAGGTAGAGGGATAGTCCCTTTATCTAGCCGATTAGCGACGTATAGAGAGCGAACGGTCGAGACAGCTCGATTAGATAATCCAATATTATCTACTCCCTGCTGTTTAACTTAAGCTAGTAAAGAGCATCGTCCTCTACGTACTTTACGATCGCCGGGCGGAGCTTACGACACCTTACTAGCATTGTCGTTAATGAGTCCTATCTAGTCTTTACGTCCTACACGAGGCGGAGAACGACCGTAAGGGGCTTACTATTACCGCCTTGGACGGCACCCTTAATAAGGTCCTCGACGATAGCCTAGAACTTGCTAGCACGGGTATCGCTAGCGTTAACCTGCACTATCGTAGCGCGAACCTATCGCGGCATTAGCAACTATGCTAGACGATTACACTAACGATTACCGTAGTCTCGGCGGCGGAAATTACCTTTACGAGGAGGTAAGGTATCCCGTTAATAGACATCGCCTTCTTTAGTCGATCGAGCTCCTTCTTCGAGGTATTCTCGTCCTAGACTTTAATTAGGTCGTTATTCTTCGGGGAGATCTAAAGCGTCCTATATAGAGCCTTTAGTGCGAGCTAGAAGATGTAGGCGAGGTAAGGCAGGTGCCTAGTTACCTCTACATCGAATACATCCGAATCTAGTTCCCCCGCCTCGTCGAGCTAAGACGGTGCTATTAGTACGAGGGGAATAGTAGGGTTAAGATCCGCCTATAGGATGCTAATTACTTTAACAATCTCCGTAAAGAACGTGTTGTTGTTCGAGGCGTTGTCGGTCGTTATAGCGGCGAGCTTATCTATAACCTTATAGCGCTTTAGTATCTTCTCGAGCATTAACGCAAAATTGGCCCCGGTATAACGACCTTTCACTATAGGGAAGTCGAGGAGCTGCTCGTGGAAGCGCCAATCGTTGTCTATCTAGTAGCACTGTACCCTAAGGAAGCCGTACTTAATAGATATTGCGCTCTAGCTATCTACGGCAATAGCTATCCGGTTCGCGGACTCCAATCGTTTGGCTAGTATCTAAGCGTCCTCTCTAGTACGGGCGTAGATATAACGGCGCTAGGTAGACGCCGTAAAGAACCTCGCGTCGGGCGTAAAGCATAGATAGCTGTCTTACACGGCTTAACTTTCGTAGAAGTTAAGTAGAAGGCCCTTAGTAAGAATTACGTTCGTCTAGTACGCACTAAAGTCGGATGCAGTAAGGCGCCGCGACGTCTTCTAGCGTTTGTTAGGGGCCTAAGATCGATTACGTAGTTAGCGGTAGACGATTACATTGCGTAATCGTTAGATAAGAGAAGGGTCGATATACTAAGGGGGGGTAGGGTCGTAACGCGGCCGTTAGTAATCGTTAGTAATCGTCCGCTATACTTACCCGCTAATTTACCTTCTCTATAGCCTCTCTCGAGAAGCCTCGCTCTTAAGTAATGCTCTAGTATTTCGCCGACGTAAGGTAGTCGCTTATGCCGTTCGTGCCTACTCCTAACGTAGGGTAGATAAGGTCGCGGTCGTACCCCTTGTAGATAACCCTCGGAGCCGCTGTCTCCTTTACTGTACCCTCGTTGTATATATCCTAGTACTGCCTATACTTCTTACTTCCCTATTGAATCGGTAGTTTCCTAAATCGTAGGTACTCCGCCTAGCCGATAGGGTCCTACTATCCTTCTATATACTAACGGATAAAGGCTTCCTTATAGGGTATACGGAAGAGGAAGTACTCTCTACGAGACTTAAACCTAGCGACTCTTACGAGGTCGGATAGCGTAGTAGATAATCCTACTCTTAACGGGGGTGTACCCGTTAACGGGTTCCGTTAGGAGACCGATTGCGAGGGCCGAATACTTAAGGGCCCGAGGGATGTATCGTAAGAAGGACGACCTAGTAGGGAGCGAGGCGGCGAACTTAGTAGAGCGTGAATAGTATCCGAAGACGGTAGTTTAAGGGGCGGACTCGAGGCTCTGTCTATAGCGGGTTCGGTCGTAGGGGCTACCGGCGAGTTAGTCGGTTCGCGTCGGGGAGTAGGGTAGAATATAGGAAGGGGAAGAGGGCCTCTAGGCGTAAGCGTACTCGGTAACCCTCGCTACGATAGTAGTAACGCGCGAATAGGAAGGTCCCTATAGTCGACGCCTCCCTAAGTTGCCTAGATTAGTAACCGTAGCGCATCGTAGCGAATAGCCCGTCGCGCGCGTAGACGAGCGCTTACCCTCGACCGTAACCCTCTCTACTTACTCGTGTTAATAGGTATAGACGATTGCTCCTACGATGTTCTACTTCGAACGCGTAGCGGAGTACTAGACGGGCTAGTAGACCCGGCTAGGGAGGGCGTGTTATATAGTTAGTACGGCATTGTATCGTTATGCGTAGAGTAGCGGGCACGGTAGGTATAGTCATGCGGTAATTGTCGAGTAATCGTTAGGTAATTGTCTAAATGGAATAATAGTGCAGGTTCCTAGAAATAGAGTATATATAAGTACGGCGAATATCGATAACGGGGTACGGCGGGGACCCCGTTACTAAGACCCCGTCTCTCCCCGAGACTCCGTTACTATTTAAACGGGGCTTAGTAACGGGGCGGGGACCCCGTTACTAAGACCCCGTCCCGTCCTACCCCGCCCCGTAGGGGTGTCTACGTCGAGACGACTTTGTCGGATCGCAATACTTTGAATACCCTTAAGGACTTAGTAGTTCTTTAGACACGATATGTCTTCCATCGACAGAAGCGCTAGTACGGCCTCCGCTACACGCTCTAGGAGCGACGACAAGATAAAGGTCGCTAAACCCGACTTCTTCTACGGAGACCGCTACAAGCTCGACGATTAGCTTAACTAGATCCTCTTATACTTTAAGATAGAGGAGGTTAGAGAGGATAAGCGGTATCTTACTACTACCTCCTACCTTAGAGGTGAAGCCTAATAGTAGATTCGACCCCGACTTACTAACAAGTTAATACGCGATACCGACCTAGAAGGCATCTTTACGAACTTCCGATTATTCCTTCTAAAGATACGCTCTATCTACGGACTTAGCAACGACTAACAAGTCGCTATTCGACAGATCCAACACGTTACTCAAAAGGCATCCGCATCTTAGTACACCGCTAAGTTTATAGAATACGCGGCCAAAACGGAATAGGACGACAACGCCTTACGCACTATGTACTATCGTAGACTTAAGGATAACTTAAAGGACGAGCTTATGCGCTACGGAGCAGATCAATCGACACTACTACGTTTACAGCGAGTAGCAATCGAAGTCGATAATAAGCTCTACGAACGATCTATAGAAAAACGACACAACTATTAGGACTACGGACGATCTAGCTATACTGCCAACGGCTAGTCCGGAGGCAAGCAACGTCGCGATCCTAATACTATAGAAATCGACATTATCTAGAAACGTCCTACGAACCGAGGACGGGGTAGAGGACAGAAGGGCAGATACTAGGCCTAGGGAACTAAGCGAGAAGATAGGAAGTACTATAACTATTAGAAGACAGGACACATTGCAAAGGACTGCCGTAGCCGCAAGGTACAACTATAGTAGCGTAGGGCTAACACGTAGCCTTACGAGGTTAACGTTATAACTAGAACGGACAACGAGTTACCGATTGAAACGACTCGCGGCAAATGCGACACTACGGCTTAAGAAGAGCCTAAGCACGCTTAGATGCACTAGACGGCTTACTACGACGACTTATGCACGACGCATTAGTCCTCTAAGAACAACGAAGGGTATTTCCCTAGCCGCCTACGTAAGTATCGTAAGGAACTTAACGTTATTAAAAGGCATAGATAGAATACTATTTACGATGACCTCCCTCTAGATAACGAAGTACTAGCATTACGCCTACTATTACTATAGTAGGCTAGAGACGACGGCTATTACGCCCGAGGAAGGTCTCTACCTCCGCTTATACGAGAGGACATAACCCTACACTATAACTACGAAGACTCTCTAGAAGAAGAGAGTAATACCGAATTAACTAGACAGGCTATAGTACTCTAGAGTACGAGACAACCTAATTACGACTAAATTATAGACCTAGGAGTACTACTAGAGGTCGACGGTTCTACTACCGATTAAGCACTAACGCCGGAAGAATCCGAAGACGAATATTCCGACGACGACGAACTAGACGACAACGAGGTACTCAACTTTACAGTAGACGGACTAGAACCAATCCGACGAATAGTCCTCTACCTAGCCTAACGATTCGAGGAAATGTTTCCTAAGATATCTAGGAAACGACGACTACACCCTTACGAGTTCGAGCAGACGATACTCTAACTACGATCTATATTCTAGACCTATAGGCAAATCAACAACGTCGACGAGTATAACTACTTATACGTTCGAGAAGCTATACTAATAGGAAGTATATTCTACCTAAGCGGAGGATACCTTACACTAACGGGGATTGCTATCTCTAGACAAATAAGAGATCGCGTACAAACCGTTATATAGCGATACAAGGAGATCGAGCAAATCTAGGCGTTTAACGAACTGTACTAAGATAAATGTTCCGCTAGCTCCGGAGTCTATTATAGTATAAGTTTCGTGTCTATCTACAATGCATTTAGTACGGAAGACTAGTACTAAAGTCGTCTAAGCATTCGTGTTATTAAGTTCCCGTAATCTACTCTTATCGACGGGTCTTATTAGTTTTTTAACTATACAGCGGAGGTCCTAGTGTCGTTAAGGCAGATTTCCCAATTAAGGGGTCTACCCTTAGATCTGAATGTAATCCTTCCTCCGTGCTATATTATCGTAACTTGTCCCTTAAGCGTAGCTCGGTAATGTTAGAAGATCCTTCCTATGTAGGTCGTAGGTATTATTCCGTTTAGCATAAGTAGAGGTATCGACTACTGTAATATGTAGTTCGTACATTGCCGTTTTATCTCTTACTCTAGGATCTTATTGTCCTAGTATTTAATTACGGGATCGCGACCCGGAAGAAGAAAAACGGCGGATACGAATTAACGGCCGTCGATAGCTCGTTACTACCCGACGTAGACAGTAAGACAATGCCACTACAACTGATCTTCTAACAGTACCACGAGACGGTTGTCCTAGATATTGTGCCTATAGCTAGGCATAATATCGTTCTAGGTACTCCTTAGTTAGAACGACATAACCCCTATATCGAATAGAGGAAACGAGTACTTACCTTTAAGAGATGTCTTTACGTTATCGACATTAACCCTTTATATCGGTAGTATTCGGTAAAGGATAAGGGAAGGACGGACACATAACTCCGCTAACCGACAACGACGCTACAGTTTAGCTTAAGTTCGACAGACACTAGCAAGGTCCTATAGGGTTATAAGGTTAGAACTAATAAAGGACACGACGTACCTTCGGACATCCCTAAAGAGTTCCAAAAATGGAAGCGGCTCTTTTAGGAAGAGACAGGGCTCGATACCTTACCTAAATACTAACTATAGGATCACAAGATTAGACTCTAGCCTAATAAGGATCTACTATAGGGACTACTTTACGCACTATTATAACGAGAACTAGAAGAATAACGTAAGTAGATCGATAAGTACTTAGCTAGGGGCTGGATACGCAAATCCTAGTTACCTGCGGCCTTACTAGCAATGTTCGTTCCGAAGAAACTAGACAAACTACGGATAGTTATCGACTACAGACGACTTAACGCGATTACGATCAAGAATCGGTACCCGCTACTAAACATCGAAGAAATAAAGAACAGGCTTACGGGAGCATAGTAGTTTACTAAAATCGACCTACGCGATGCCTTCTATAGTATACGTATAGCCGAAGGTGAAGAATAGAAGACCGCCTTTAGAATACGCTTTAGACTCTACGAGTTCTTAGTAATGCTATTCGGTCTTACTAATGCGCTAGCTACTTACTAGGAAATCATTAACGAAACGCTTCGACATATCCTCGACATTATCGTTATTGCCTATATAGACGACCTACTAGTATTCACAAAGGGCAGCCGAGAACAATATATTAAGGATGTCGATACTATCTTCGAACGACTAGATAAGGCAGGGTGCCGAACCGCACTAGAGAAGTATAAGTTCTTTAGGAAGGAAGTTAACTTCCTCGGGTTTATCGTTAGCGTTAATAGAATACGTATAGACCCCGAGAAGATTACGTCTATTATAGAATAGCCGGCTCCTAAGACAGTTAAGGACGTCTAGGCATTCCTAGGACTTACGAACTACAACCGCAAGTTTATTTAAGACTACTCTAAGATCGCTACGCTACTTACGAACCTTATAAGGAAGGACATCGTATTTAATTAGGGAGCAGACTAGGAAAAGGCGTTCCGTCGCCTTAAACAAGTAAGTGCATCCGCACCGACACTAGCTATATTCGACCTAAAGAAGAAAGTCATTATCGAAACCGACGCATCCGACTTTGCTATTAGGGCTTACCTTACTTAAGAAGAAAACGGCAACCGATACCCTATCGCATACTTCTTAAGGAAGATATTACCGGCGGAACAGAACTACGAAATCTACGATAAGGAGCTACTAGCAATCGTCGCAGCATTGCGCTACTAGAGAATATACTATAAAGGAGTAACCGGACTAACTATCTACTCGGATTATAAGAACCTACAATACTTTATAACTACTAAGGATCTTTTAAGACGACAATATCGATAGTTAGAGCTACTCGGACAATACTAGTTCGATATTATATATACTCTAGGCAAGGACAATAGGCGCGCCGACGCGCTAAGCAGGCGAATCGACTATATAGAAGATGCTTCGTTAAAACTATAACGAATCCTTAAGATCAATAAGGACGGTAGCTTGAGCGCAGATGCTTAGGAGTTTAATGCTACCTTACGAATACTCCGCGATAACTAAGAATAGTTTCTAGTCGAACGTAGGAAGTTCAAGGTACTACCCGGAAAAGAGGACAACTGTATTCGAGATCACTACGACGGACCGACACTCGGCTACCCTAGGATCGCTCGAACTACGGAACACGTACGACGCAACTTCGTGTTCCCCGATATAAGACGGAAAGTCTCTAAGTACATTAAGCGATACGACAGCTGCAACAAAAACAAGGCCTCGCGGCACGCTAAATACGGAAATCTAGAATTCCGCGAACTACCTTATTAGCCTTAGGACGAAGTTACGATAGACTTTATCGTTAAGCTTCCTAAGTCGAAGGACCTAGTACTAGGAGTACACTATAACTCTATACTAGTTATAGTCGATCGACTTACGAAATACTTATACTTTATACCTTATAGCGCGTCTATTAACGCGGAGCAGTTAGGCTGCCTCGTGCTTAATAGACTTGTACGCTACTATGGGATACCGATAGTCTTTATTACGGACCGAGATAAGCTCTTCACATCTAACTACTAGAAGACGCTCGTCGCAGCAATGGGAATTAAGCATAAGCTGTCTACAGCTTTTTACCTACAAACGGATAGACAAACAGAACGAAGTAACTAGTCGCTAGAAGCATACCTACGCTACTACGTTAATTATGCATAGGACAACTAGGTCTCACTATTGCCTATAGTACAGATCGCACTTAACAATAACGCTTCCGAAACTACTAGACAAACGCCGTTCTTCGCTAATTATAGTAGGGATCCGAACCTGTTTATGGAACCACGACTTAGGCCGCAGACCGACAGGGCCTTAGCCAACTCTAGATTACTTAAGGACATCTATACTACTATACGTTAAGCAATTACTAGATCCTAAAGTGCCTTAATAAGCAGCCGACATAAGGACTCAAAAACGGCGCCTCTACTTAAGAAGGGGGATAAGGTATACCTCCTTACGAAGAACCTTAAGACTCGACGAGGTACGAAGAAACTAGATTATATAAAAGTCGGACTATTTTTAGTCGACAAACAAAGAGGTAAGGCTAGCTATAAGCTTAGCCTACCTAAAGATACTAGGATACACCTAGTGTTCTATATCTTACTCCTAGAACTAGTAGACCCGAACTCTACGCTACAAACGACGTTCCACTTCGAACTTTAGGAAGACGACGAGTACGAAGTCGAAGGAATCCTAGGGAAACGAGGTTAGCATTACCTCGTTAAATAGAAGAACTGTCCGGACTCGGACAACACATAGGAACCGGTAACCTACCTAAGGAACTCCTAATAACTCCTAAGCGAATACTACCGGACGCTTAACTAGAAGGCCCGGCAACTACGGACTTACTACCGAAAGCAATAGCGGTATTAATAAAGTCGAGGGACGACTAAAGCGTAGGAGAAAGGCCCACGGTCGCGTCCGTAGTAGGACAATCCTCCTCGACCTCTAGCTCGCTAGTAAGCTCTATCTCCGCCTCTAGATGCAACGCCTTCTGTTTTGTACGATCCTCCGCCTAGCGCAATATTTTCTTGTCGCGTATAAGACGCGCTAGGACCGCCGCTAACTCCTCCTTATTAACCTTAACCTTCTTCTAGTACTCCTCTCGAGTACGATCTAAGGAAGCCTAAGACATGTTTACGTACTTGCGACTAAGGCGAACACACTCCGAGTAGCGAAGATTGGGTCCTAAACCCATAATAATGCAGTTGTAGTTATTTAAGAAATAACGCTCGTAGGCAAATGTCGAAGGATAACCGTTCTTTTGGATCTCGGAAGTAAGACGAAGACGATTACGAGTAGCCGAAGAACTCATCGTCGGATAACGAACTCAAACGCGCGGAACCTACGGGAACTTATACCCAAGGTCCCAATTACCCCGCGGTACTAAGTACCGCGTAGGAACAACAAACTACGAAAACACCGACGCTACTATACCTACTACCTAGACAAAACCAATCAATATCTACGATCGACACTATAAGGACATAGTAATTCGAGGGAGAGAATAATGTTACGGACACGCAAGAAGCGACTATAACAAAACACGACCTAAGACTAACACAGCGTGTATTAAGGCCAAGAACGGCTTAACTACGTAACACGACAAGAATAGGAGATTACTCGATTACGGAGTAATCTAGCGACTCGACTCGCACTCACGACTAGTAACTGCGATCCATATCGCGATCACTAGCACTAACTGCGATTACTATAGGACACGAATCTCCTTTGTATATATCGCGATGGATTTCTACCTAGGTAGTTCGTATTCAACTTATGTTTCAATCTAACTGAAAGGTCGTCGGATACTAACGCTTAGTAATTCACTTAGAGAGGTTCATTAGGTTCTACTAACGTAGAGAGAAGTATTCCTACACCCGTGTCTTAATACTAACTAAGCCTACCGAGCTCTACTACGTCGAGACGACTTTGTCGGATCGTAACAATCTATCGCGATATATACAAAGGAGTTTCGTGTCTCGTTGTCCTACTCTATATACTCTATATACTCTATGACCGTAGAGCAGTAGAGTAATAGAGCAAACCTAGTTACGTAACTGGTTTTGCTCTATACGCTAAGACGGACGCCTAATAGAGTAAGTTACTCGTGCGGAGTCTTCCGCGTTATGTGCTACGATGTTCGTAACACTATCCCCCTTCTAGCCTAGCTTAGTCCCTAAGCTTATTTATTCTGTTGTTCGTGTTCGCTTTTTCTCTAACGATGCCTTCTAGAGTTCGTAAGCACAAGTCGTCCCGCGAGCGTCGAATTACACTTACTAGTTTTATTAACGAGTACGGCGACATTATGCCAACCGTTTGCAACCATTATAGGGTTAATAAGAAGGTATGCCGTGTCTACGTTCGGAGTAGTCGGTGCCACGAATGCAACCGTTCGAATTTCTCGGATTGCGACATCCGGGTAACGTTAAATAAGTTCTCGAAGTTAGTAAGAGAGCGGAAGTCCTTAGTTTCTAGAATTAATAAAGCGCGCGCGGCGACGGTAGCTGCGCAATCTGTAGTAATGGATGCTTAGAGTCGTTTAAGCGAGGCGTTAGCGAAAGAGATACGGCTGCATCGTTAGCTAGACTAGAATAGTCGTCGTGCCGACGAAGCGGTTACCGTTAAAGAGCGTAGTATTGCGGAGTAGGAGACGGAGGAGTTTATAGCGGAACTCGATCTTCCGTTATTCGAGCCTGCGCCTTAGGATAATCGATTGATAATAAGTCCTTCTAGCTAGGATGCTTTTGTCTAGGGCGTCCCCGGATACAGTGTCGACATCCCGGAGGTTCCGAGTTCGTAGCTTAATCCTTCGTAGGAGGTACTCGGGACCTAAGATCTAGTAGTCAATTTCGGGTAGCGCTACTAGAACTTCCGAAGTTCTTCTATACAGTAGGTAAGATGTTCCTTAGGTTCCTAGGTGTTGTCTAACTCTGGGTAGCCCTTCTACTTAACGAGGTAACGCTAACCTCGTTTTTCTAGGACCTTCTCGACTTCGAATTCGTTATCTTCCTATAGTTCGAAGTAGAATGTTGTTTACAGCGTAGAGTTCGGGTCTACTAGTTCCAGGAGTAAGATATAGAACACTAGGTGTATCCTAGCATCTTTAGGTAGGCTAAGCTTATAGCTAGCCTTACCTCTTTATTTGTCGACTAAAAATAGTCCGACCTTTATATAATCTAGTTTCTTCGTACCTCGTCGAGTCTTAAGGTTCTTCGTAAGGAGATATACCTTATCCCCCTTCTTAAGTAGAGGCGCCGTTTTTGAGTCTTTGTATTGGCTGCTTATTAAGGCACTTTGGGATTTAGTAATTGCTTATCGTATAGTAGCGTAGATGTCCTTAAGTAATCCAGAGTTAGCTAAGGCCCTGTCGGTCTGTAGCCCAAGTCGTGGTTCCATAAACAGGTTCGGATTCTTACTATAGTTAGCGAAGAACGGCGTTCGTCTAGTTGTCTCGGAAGCGTTGTTATTAAGTGCAATTTGCGCTATTAGCAATAGCGAGACCCAATTGTCCTGCGCGTAATTAACGTAGTAGCGAAGGTGCGCTTCTAGCGACTAGTTGCTTCGTTCCGTTTGTCCGTCCGTTTGTAGGTAAAAAGCTATAGACAGCTTATACTTGATTCCTATTGCTACGACGAGCGTCTTCTAGTAGTTAGATATAAAGAGCTTGTCTCGGTCTGTAATAAAGACTATCGGTATCCTATAGTAGCGCACAAGTCTATTAAGCACGAGGCAGCCTAACTGCTCCGCGTTAATAGACTCGCTATAAGGGATAAAGTGTAAGTATTTCGTAAGTCAATCGACTATAACTAGTATAGAGTCGTGTTATACTCCTAGAACTAGGTCCTTAGACTTAGGAAGCTTAACGATAAAGTCTATCGTAACTTCGTCCTAAGGCTACTAAGGTAGTTCGCGGAATTCCAGATTTCCGTATTTAGCGTGCCGCGAGGCCTTGTTTTTGTTGTAGCTGTCGCATCGCTTAATGTACTTAGAGACTTTCCGTCTCATATCGGGGAACACGAAGTTACGTCGTACGTGTTCCGTGGTTCGAGCGATCCTAGGGTGGCCGAGTGTCGGTCCGTCGTAGTAATCTCGAATGTAGTTGTCCTCTTTTCCGGGTAGTACCTTAAACTTCCTATATTCGACTAGGAACTGTTCTTGGTCATCGCGGAGTATTCGTAAGGTAGCATTGAATTCCTAAGCATCTACGCTCAAGCTACCGTCCTTGTTAATCTTAAGGATTCGTTATGGTTTTGACGAAGTATCTTCTATATAGTCGATTCGTCTGCTTAGCGCGTCGGCGCGCCTATTGTCCTTGCCTAGAGTGTATATGATGTCGAACTAGTATTGTCCGAGTAGCTCTGACTATCGACATTGCCGTCTCGAAAGATCCTTAGTAGTCGTAAAGTATTGCAGGTTCTTATAATCCGAGTAGATAGTTAGTCCGGTTGCTCCTTTATAGTATATTCTCTAATGGCGCAATGCTGCGACGATTGCTAGTAGCTCTTTGTCGTAGATTTCGTAGTTCTGTTCCGCTAGTAATATCTTCCTTAAGAAGTATGCGATAGGGTGTCGGTTGCCGTTCTCTTGTTAAGTAAGGCAAGCCCTAATAGCAAAGTCGGACGCGTCGGTTTCGATGATGACTTTTTTCTTTGGGTCGAATATAGCTAGTATTGGTGCGGATGCACTTGCTTGTTTAAGGCGGCGGAACGCCTTCTCCTAGTCTGCTCCCTAATTGAATACGATGTCCTTCCTTATAAGGTTCGTAAGTAGCGTAGCGATTTTGGAGTAGTCCTAAATAAACTTGCGGTTGTAGTTCGCAAGTCCTAGGAATGCCTAGACATCCTTTACTGTTTCAGGAGCCGGCCATTCTATAATGGACGTGATCTTCTCGGGGTCCATGCGTATTCCATTAACGCTGACGATAAATCCGAGGAAGTTAACTTCCTTCCTAAAGAACTTGCACTTTTCTAGTGCAGTTCGGCATCCTGCCTTGTCTAGTCGTTCGAAGACGGTGTCGACATCCTTAATGTGTTGTTCTCGGCTGCCTTTTGTGAACACTAGTAGGTCGTCCACATAGGCAATGACGATAATGTCGAGGATGTGTCGAAGCGTTTCGTTGATGATTTCCTAGTAGGTGGCTAGTGCATTAGTAAGACCAAATAGCATTACTAAGAACTCGTAGAGTCTAAAGCGTGTCCTAAAGGCGGTCTTCTATTCTTTACCTTCGGCTATGCGTATGCCGTAAAAGGCGTCGCGTAGGTCGATTTTAGTAAACTATTATACTCCGGTAAGCCTATTCTTTATTTCTTCGATGTTCGGTAGCGGGTACCGATTCTTAATCGTGATCGCGTTAAGTCGTCTGTAGTCGATAACTATCCGTAGCTTGTCTAGTTTCTTCGGAACGAATATTGCTAGTAAGGCCGCAGGTAACTAGGATTTGCGTATCTAGCCCTTAGCTAAGTACTTGTCGATCTACTTACGTTATTCTTCTAGTTCTCGTTATAATAGTACGTAAAGTAGTCCCTATAGTAGATCCTTATTAGGCTGGAGTCTAGTCTTGTAATCCTATAGTTAGTGCTTAGGTAAGGCGTCGAGCCCTATCTCTTCCTAAAAGAGCCGCTTCTATCTTTGGAACTCTTTAGGGATGTCCGAAGGTGCGTCGTGTCCTTTATTAGTTCTAACCTTGTAACCCTATAGGACCTTGCTAGTATCTGTCGAACTTAAGCCAAACTATAGCGTCGTTGTCGGTTAGCGGAGTTGTGTGTCCGTCCTTCCCTTATCCTTTACCGAACTCTGCCGATATAAAGGGTTAATGTCGATAACGTAAAGACATCTCTTAAAGGTAAGTACTCGTTTCCTCTATTCGATATAGGGGTTGTGTCGTTCCAACTAAGGAGTGCCTAGAACGATATTATGCCTAGCTATAGGCACGACATCTAGGATAACCGTCTCGTAGTGCTATTAGAAGATTAGTTATAGTAGCATTGTCTTACTGTCTACGTCGGGTAGTAACGAGCTATCGACGGCCGTTAACTCGTATCCGCCGTTTTTCTTCTTTCGGGTAGCGATCCCGTAGTAGCTTATAAACCGTAATAATATGAATGTTCCGCTAGCTCCGGAGTTAATTATAGCGTAGGTTTCGTGTCTATCTATAATGCATTTAGTACGGAAGACTAG
>JAWDJV010000222.1:0-27184 GCA_033119285.1 Teratosphaeriaceae sp. CCFEE 6253 | reverse complement strand
GATGTCTACAAGAAGACCCTCGCTTCTGATGGTATTGCTGGTCTCTACCGTGGCTTCATGCCCTCCGTCACCGGTATTGTCGTCTACCGCGGTCTCTACTTCGGCATGTACGACTCGCTCAAGCCCGTCGTCCTCGTCGGCGCACTCGAGGGTAACTTCTTGGCCTCTTTCCTGCTCGGCTGGACCGTCACCACTGGTGCTGGTATCGCCTCGTACCCGCTCGACACCGTCCGCCGCCGCATGATGATGACCTCCGGCCAGGTAAGTGGCATGAAATGGAGAAGTCCAACGGGTGACTCGGCGCTAACCTCATCCGCAGGCCGTCAAGTATAAGTCTTCCATCGATGCCTTCCAGCAGATCGTCGCCAAGGAGGGTGTCCGTTCGCTCTTCAAGGGTGCCGCCGCCAACATCCTCCGTGGTGTCGCTGGTGCCGGTGTGCTCTCCATCTACGACCGTGCGCAGCTGCTCATGTTCGGCAAGCAGTTCAAGGGTGGATCAGGCTAAGCGTTTCGCTCTGCTCCGATCACAACACACGAAGAGATCTATACATATGGCGGAGGAAGCGAGCTGGTGGTCCGCCTGCTGGTGAAGATGGCGGACGTGTGCAAGGTGTTGCAACGAGGAGGATCTTAGACTGGACTGTGGCAGTGCCTGGCGTGGGAGCGTTGAAGGTGGACATGGGCAACGAGGAGAGAGCGTGGAATGCGCGTGCATTTTCTCTGAGCGACATCGTGTACCTCTATTCTCCGGCCGGGCATCGCCTCTTCCTACTGTACTACAATTGGCTGGCGTTCTCCATACATCTCAGCCCCGCGTGCTTTCAGTCGCTATGATATCAATGCTTTTGGTCGTTGTTGCTTTTCGCCAACGCAGCTCTGGCCACGTGATGAGGCTCAAGTTTGACCGACACGTCATCATCAGCGCGACGCGCAAGGGATCTGAAGATGTTTCAACAAGAAGTCCTCCAGATCGTTCTCTCCTCAATGGCAATCTGCGACCTTTCGCTTGGCTATCATACTCCCATACGATAGCATCAGCCCTACACAGTTTGTAGCGACGCCAAATCCCTCAAAGCCATCAGGATGGCTCCTATCTCAGTCCACATCGACGATCCCGTCACGCCCGTCAAGCCGCAAGGCGTCACTCCACAGACTGCTGCAATCGACGCACCTCTGGTCGTATCGCCAGCGAACAATTCAGCTACTGCCACTTCTGCTCCACAGCCACTGCCGTACCCAGCAGCCAAACCTGGTGCGGCCGCAACTCCAGCTCCAACACCGTACCTGCCAAGCGTGCAGCCCACCGCCACGCGAACCACGACCACCACATACAATGAGAATGCTCCGCCACCGCCTCAGCCGGGCGCGGTACCTTCACCATTGCCCCAACAAGCGCCCATGACAGTAGGTAGTGGACTCCCTCCACCCCCACGACCCGGCGAGAGCGTGAAGCAAGGCTCGGCTTTCACCGGCGCACTGAACAACATGTACGCCCTCCCGCCAGCGCAAAAGCTGCAGACGAACTACGCGCCCACCCACTCCACCTACACCGCGGGCACCCTCCCCGGCTCGGCCACGGCACCCCAGCTCCTCAGCCCGACCACCCTCAACTTCGGCCCCGTGGCCTCCCCAACCGTCGGCGGCAGCAGCAGCAGCAGCTACCCGGACGCCAGCCGGCGCATCAGCTCCAAGCACCCGCCGGGCTACGTGCAGAACGTCTACGCGCAGGACCTCTCGCCCGCGGCGCGCGCGAGCCTGGACCAGGAGACGCGGCGGGAGAGCCTGGCGGACCGGATGGGGTTTGCGCGGGGGGGCGAGGCGGGGTCGGCGGGCGAGCGGGGGGTCGGGGAGAGTGTCAATGAGGCGTGGGATGCGGCGAAGGGGTGGTTCAACAAGGCGGGCGCGGCGATTGCGGAGGGGGAGCAGGAGGTGTGGAGGCGGATCAACGGGGGGCATTAGGTTGGCTTGGGTGAAGGGGTTGGAGTTGACGGGCATGGGTCGGTGGGTGAAGAGCATGCGGTGCAGGTCCATGGGCTATGGTGTAGACGATTGGGGCCCGCAAGGTTGAGGAACCAAGACAGGATACAGGCGATGTTCCCGTCTGTGCCCAGCAGGTGGCAAGCACGACAGCAGCAACTGCATGCTCACTTCGGAGGCTGCCATGCCACCTCCAGCCATGATCATACCCCTAGCATGCGGCTCCAGGCCATCCCGATACTATTGATCCCCGAAGGCTGTAGTAATTCACTGCAGGACACGGGAAGTGGGCGCTCGCAGCGACAGGCCGCGTGCAAATATCAAGAACCGTGCCACGGTACAGTATCACGCACACGATGAGATGATGAACCGCGATAAAGAAGGTCAAGCTTGGCTAGTGGAGGGCGCGTCTGGATCGTGTTTCACGCCCGTCGCCTGTGCGCCAATCACCGTCCCGTGCCTGGGCGGCAGGAGTCCCGCGTCGCAGATCCATGCACCTTTGTTCATCCCTGGCGCTTCATCTCCCCAGATGACAACGGCGATGATGAGCTTGCGACCGGACCACCTGATGATGGCCACGGTGAGCAGTCGACAACGTCCTTCGCGTCGGTGCAACGGCCTCCTGACATTCTCACCCTGCTCACATGCACTGCGTTCCGGGGGTGATTCTCGTGCTCACAACGTGTCGTACGCGCCAACGCTCCGCAAGCTCTTCGGCGCCTCCAAGCAACTTGAAACGACGCGAGGTCGTCGTGCGCGTCTTGGCCATCCCGTTCGCCAGTCTCCACCCCAATCTCTAGCACTCCGCGCCAGGGCTAGAAGCCGATGCGGGCCAGTCTCCGTGGCCACTCATCAATCCTGAACACCACCGCGCGGCCAGTATCATCGTGCACCTTCACCCCCCGACCATCCCTTGTCCCGTGTCGACGAGTTGAACACACCATCCCCCTCGCGATCCCCTTGCACCCCGAGGTCATTCACTACCGCCATCGCCAGAACACCGCAGGACGTGCGCGAGCATCTCACAACACTTGCTGCCGGCCAGCACCCACACTCGTTGAACACACTTCGCACGGTACTTGATCACAGCAGCATCTAGCTCGGGCAAGCAAGGACAGCAGGCGTGCCGGCCACGAACACGACACTCGTTTGAATATCAGTGACATCGCGGACTGTAGCTTCGCTCGTTCATTGACTGAGCACCTCACCATCCCACCTGGATCAAGGTCTATCTACAACGCATCGCCATGACTGCCTCCACGTTCGCGCTGCTTGCGGCGGTCGTCCCGTACGCGCTCGCAGCAGCACCGGGCCAGGTCGAGACACCCGAGGAGATCGCACACGACAAGGCCGCCGGCGATGAGAACGTCCGCATCTGCAAGTACACGGCCTGGACATGGGCGGCCATCATCGTGGCCATGCTCGCCTACCGCTGGACGCTGCACCTGCTCCGCCATGTGCGCCGCCTGGCCAACCTGAACCACGGCACGACCAGCGACGGCCGCCAGAAGTACTTCAGCATCCCCAACGAGCGCTTCGCCAAGCTCAAGCGCCATCTCATCTCGGCCCCCTTATTCCGCAAGAGGCACAACCGCGAGTTCCATCTGTCGACGGCCATGAACGTGGGCACACTCCCCGGCCGCCTGCAGAGCCTGTTCCTCGCCGGCTACTTCGCCATGAACATTGCCTTCTGCGTCATCACGATTAACTGGGACGAGACGAAGACCTTCTACACCGACGCTCGCAACCGCACTGGTGTGCTGGCCGTGCTGAACATGATCCCGCTCTTCCTGCTCGCTGGCCGCAACAACCCGCTGCTCTGGATGCTGGACATCAGCTTCGACACGTACAACCTCATCCACCGCTGGATCGGCCGTATCGTTGTTGCGGAGTCCGTCGCACACATGGCCTTCTGGATGGCTGGCAAGATCGCGTTGATGGGAAGCGAGAAGGGCTGGGCCATGATCAGCGTGGCGCTGCCAGCAAGCCAGCTCCTCTTGAGCGGCACGATCGGCACGTGCGCTTTCGTCGCCATCCTGGTGCAGTCGCCATCGATCGTCCGCCACGCCTTCTACGAGACCTTCCTCCACGTCCACATCGCACTGGTCATTGTGGCCACCGTGGCAGTCTGGGTCCACTTGAAGACCCTCCCGCAGCAGTCGCTCCTCCTCGCCGCCATCACCTGCTGGGCCATCGAGCGCTTCCTGCGCCTGTGGAAGCTCCTGCGCACCAACACCGGCAACGGCATCACCAAGGCCGAAGTCGAGGCCCTCCCCGGCGACGCCGTCCGCGTCACGCTCCGCGTCGCCAAGCCGTGGAAGTTCAAGCCGGGTCAGCACGTCTACATGTACATGCCCTCCGTCGGCCTCTGGACCAGCCACCCGTTCTCTCTCGCCTGGAGCGACGAGCAGCCCGACTTTGGCGGGGAGAAGGGCCTGCCCATGGCGCGCCAGGACATCTTCGCGGCGAAGAAGGCGGCGAGCATGTCACTCATCATCCGCCGCCGCACCGGCTTCACGGACAAGATGTACCGCAAGGCCGAGCTCTCGGCAGGTGGGAAGTTCATGACGACTGCGCTGGTGGAAGGTCCTTATGGCGACCAGAGCTTCCAGTCTTACGGCACGGTCATGCTCTTTGCCGCGGGCATCGGCATCACGCATCAAGTGCCTCACGTGCGTGATCTCGTCGCCGCCTACGCCAACGGCATGTGCGCCACTCGCAAGGTCACGCTGGTCTGGATCATCCAGTCGCCTGAGCATCTCGAGTGGATCCGCCCCTGGATGACAGAGGTAAGAATCATAAACGCAGTCGTGCTACTCGACTTTGACGGCTAACCCTTCCACTGCAGATCCTCGGCCTCCCGCAACGCCGCGACATCCTCAACATCAAGCTCTTCGTCACCCGCCCGCGCTCCACCAAGGAGATCCACAGCCCGAGCGCGAGCGTGCTGATGTACCCCGGCAAGCCCGACGTCGGCGCGCTGATCGAGAAGGAGCAGGACAAGCAGGTCGGCGCCATGGCCGTCAGCGTCTGCGGCACGGGCTCGCTGAGCGACGATGTGCGGGGGGCGGTGCGGGCGCGGTGCGAGAGGACGGAGATGGACTTCTTCGAGGAGGCCTTCTCGTGGTAGGCGAGGCGTGGCCTCGAAGGGGATTGGGAGAGCGTGCGCGAAGCCACTGCCGAGCATGGCCGCGGATCATGTATGCGAGGCAGATGTGCAATGGGCGACTCCTCTGCTGCGGCGGTGCTTTACGGGCGTCGGGATCACGAATCGTCGGACGATCACGAACTTTGCCTTCTGCTGTCACTCCTTCGACTGTGAACAAACAACTGCATGCTCAGCAAACGTTGCACTCGAGGAGTGTACTACCTCCGTACCATCTGACCCTACGTTGCGGAGCTCTTGGCTGCACATGTCAAAGTCCCACCCGCTCCGTCATTGCGCATGTGGTGTGCATCTGAGCCACACCATCTATGAGAGCGTGGTTGTAGATCAGAGTGACTTCGCTCACATCAACCGAAGAGATCCCCACTACCATCATACAGCAGCTTCAACACACCACACACGCCAGTCGATCCCAATCCGCAACTGCGGCCGTTCTACGACTCCCGACACGATGTCCAGCTCCGACGACGACGCGCCACGTACGTTGCCCCCTCCCTCCCATCCAACTCCACGCAGACCCACACGCTGACCGCACCCCCATCCACAGCCGCCGGCCTCCTCGCGCCCCTGGGCGACCCGCTGGGCAAGGTGGTCAACACCGTCGTCAAGCCCACCCTCGGCACCATCACCGGCGCCGTCGGCGAGCCGGCCGGCGACGCGCTGAAGAGCGTCGAGGTGCAGGCCAAGCGGGAGAAGGGGTATACCGACGACGAGAAGCCCGAGTCGGAGTGGTGGGGTGGGAAGGCGATCGGGGGCAAGGATATGACGGCGCAGAATCCGTTGGGGATTGGGAAGTAGGGGACCGGGGCGGAAGGGGAGGGTTGGTGAGGTGGTGGGACGGTGTGGGTATGATGATGCCACGGAGTTGGAAGGGCGTTGATCTTGGTACTTCATTCGAGATTGGAGTAATCACGAACAGCAAAGCATGCCATTGACTTCACGGTGGGGAGTAAAACGAGTCGGTCTTTGGGGCGTAAATGGGCACTCGATCCTGTTCCTCGCTAGCACAAGACACCGCCAGGGAGATCACTCCTTGCATGGCGGAGCTGGGGACGCGGGAAACTCGGGCAGCTCGCGAAGCATTGCGGTCGTCTAAGTACTCGTCTGCTCCGTTCCACCAGCAACACGCTACTACGTGGAGGATCGCTCCTTGTTCTTCTCGGCATCCTCTTTCATGCCTTGCTGCACCCTGCAGTTCACATCTCAATGTCAGTAGATGTACGGCCAACTCCAATGAAGGTAGCAAATGCCACGTACCATGCCCTGCTCTGAGCAGCGTGCTTTTCCATCTGAGCATCGCGGCGTAGTACCGTCAGCAATAGTACAACGAGTACTCGGCATACTCTCACGCACCTTCTCCTTGTCCGCAAGGAGCTCCTTCATCTTGTACGGATCCGGGATATTGGCGCCCTTCTGGACGGCCGGCCGACTCCACATGCGCTCCTCCCACGCATGCAGCGCCGGGAAGTCCTTGATCTCGACGCCCGCCCAGCCGGCGGCCGACACCCAGCCCCAGTGCGCGATGTCTGCAACGGTGCACTTGCCGCCCACGAGCCAGTCGGAGTTGGTGTCGCTCAGGTGCTTGTCGAGGACGCCGTAGAGCCGGCGGGTCTCGTTCTGGTAGCGATTGACGCCGTACTCGATGTGCTCGGGCGCATATCTGGTGAAGTGATTCGCTTGACCCTGCATTGGGCCTGGAAGTTCAATGGTCAACAGGCGCAGGAACCGTAACCAAATGGTAACTTAGACACACCAACGCCTGCATTCATGAAAAAGAGCCAGTTCGTCATCTTCCACAGCGTCAGCATCGATACGATTTGCACACGACGAGTTGGCAGTACCTCAACCTGTTCTCGCGTGCCATGCGGGAACGAGATCTTGTGATCCGGGTCGTGGTTGTCGACGAGGTATTGCATGATCGAGCCACTCTCGAACAGGCGAATGAGCTTGCCATCGGTGAACTTGTCGGTCAAGGCTGGGATCCTGCCATTCGGGTTGATCTCGAGGAACCACGGCTCCTGTGGTGCACGATCAGCCGGCGGTGCGAGGCGGGCAGCCTTTCGATTGGGATACAGGGCACTATTACCTTCTGCGTGCTCTTGGAGAACTCGATCTTCGTCCAGTCGTACGGTACGCTGCGGAGGAGCTTGTCAGTGCCACAGAGATTGAGGCCGGCACACCATGCTCTGTCCTTACCCCAATTCTTCGAGGGTGATTGAGATCCTGTTGTGCGGCGTTAGCGATATGCATCATTCTCGATTGACTCCGCTGGGTATAGCCGCTTGGCCGTCAATGCGTACTTGATACCATTGGGTGTCGCGGTGGTGTACAGATGAAGGTCTGACTTCTCGGACGACATGGTTGGAGATATACAGGACAGATTCTAGAGAGGGCCTTGTAGCGGTTGATAGATACGTTGTCGGGGGTCGAGTCTGACGTGAAGATATTCCGAAGGGCTCTGGAGTGTCTCGGTAGGGTCGTACCTTTCCAAGGCGCTACTGCTCTGCTTTGAAATGTCGTCGTCAAGCCCCGCTCTTGGAGCACCAGAGATCCCATAGGTCCGTTTGGACAACAACGACTACCGAAAAGGGCGATCAGCCTGCCGAGTGCAGGGGCTGAACGACTGCTGCAGGATTCCAGCAGTCGACCAAGCTCTCGTCAGGGTATCGTATCCGCGTCTACGTCGACCTACCGTGCACGACCTTCAGGCGACGAACACGCACCGTCGCGAGAGATGTATCCCATTCGAAAAGTCGCCCTGGAAGGCAGATAGAAACGAATTCGCGTCACATGGTGCAGCAGTGCTGAGGTGGCTGAGCCTCACACTGGTCCTCCTCAGCGATGCTATCTTACAGCCTATCAAATCGTACAATAACGTGGTGCGAATTCTCTCCCTCTCCGCCTCGAGTCCTGTCGAGTCATGATCATCGTTGATCATGCCTTCATAGTCTTCAAGAAACCGTCGAGGTTGAACTCCTCGTCGTACTGCTTGTCGTCCCAGAGCTCACTCAGCTCGTCCAGAATCCCTTTTTTGCCCTTCTCCTTGAGGTTGCCTTCCGCGTCCACAGCATTGGACTCGTCGACCTTCTCGCCATCGCCATTCTCGCCAAGTGCAAGGTTGGGATCGGTCTCGCCGAGGTTGAACAAGTCGAGAATCTGATCAGTCTCCATGGTGCCGAGCCCAGCATTCTGCTGATTGACGACGGTCGACGCCACATCGATCTTGAAACGCTGCAAGCTGAGAATCTTCTCCTCGAGCGTGCCTCGTGTGATGAGACGATAAACATTGACGACCTTTTTCTGCCCGATGCGGTGAGCACGGTCCATGGCCTGCAGGTCCTTCTGCGGGTTCCAGTCGTGCTCAACGAAGATGACGGTGTCTGCGCCTGTCAGATTGAGGCCGAGTCCGCCAACACTAGTAGTCAGGAGCAGGCAGTCGATCGATGGGTCCGAGTTGAAGCGATTGACAATGTCTTGACGTTTCGAGGCCTCGACAGAGCCGTCGAGGCGTGCGAATGTAGCAGAGGGCAGCAACTTCTTGAAGACGGTCGACTCGACCATGTCAAGCATCTCCTTCATCTGGCAGAAGATGAGAGCTCTGTGCTGTGACACTGCCTGGTCAGCTGTCGGGATGCCGCCTGGCTCGGTGTTCTCAACGCCGATGCCGCAATCAACCAAGAGATCCCGAAGGGCTGTAATCTTGGGCGCATGCTTTGGATCTCGAAGACTCGAGCCCTCCTTGGCCAACAGCGCCTGCGTTGCAGCGTATTGCTTATGAGTGTCCTTCATCACAAGCGCTGGCGAATTGCACAGCTTGCGCATGTACTGCAGCGCTTGGAAGATGTGCTGCTTAGCCTCCTTGTCTCCGCTGCCCGCCATCTCGTGGAGTGACTTGGACTCCTTGCGCGTGAAGTCGCCGAAAAGCTTCTTCTGCAAGTCGCTGAGGTCGCAGTAATAGTTCTGAATGAACTTCGGCGGCAGGTCATCGAGCACCTCTTCCTTGAGCCGGCGAAGAAGGAACGGCAACACTTGCTTGTGCAACGACTCGATCGCCAGTGCACCCGCTTCCTGTTCCTTGGAGGACGATTTGGCAAAGCGGCTTGCTGCGATCGGCTTGGCGAAGCGATCCTGGAAGACTTTCTCGGTGCCCAAGAAGCCAGGCATGAGGAAGTCGAACAGCGACCACAGCTCAAGCACGTTGTTCTGGATGGGCGTGCCCGACAAGATGAGCCGGTGATTACACAGGAAGCGCTTGACCGCAATGGTGACTTTCGCCTTCGGATTCTTGATCAAGTGGCCCTCGTCGAGGACACAGTAGTTCCAATTGACAGGTGCCAATATCTCGGCATCGTTCCGAGCAATGTCGTACGACGTGATGACAACGTCCGCAGTGGTGAGTTGTGACCGCACCTTGCCGCGCTCGCTAGGAGGTCCGGCATAAGTGACAGCGTTCAGGAAGGGTGCATATGTACGTATCTCTTGCTTCCAGTGGCCGGTAAGAGTCGGAGGGCATATGATCAGCGTGGGTAGCCGCCGCACGTCCGGTGCTCCGGTCTTAGCGAATTCTTCGCTCCGGAGATGATGGTCGCTGGCGACAATGCACAAGGTTTGCAGCGTCTTGCCCAACCCCATATCATCACAGAGCACGCCGTGGAGATGGTAGCGGTTCAAAAACGCTAACCAGTTGACACCGTCTTGCTGGTACGAGCGCAACTCCGCCTTGATGGCGACCGGGATCTTGAAAGCTTCCACCTTCTTCGGATCGAGCATCTGAGCAATGAACTTCCTTTCCCGCTCCCGACCTTCCAGCAGGGAAGCCGGCAAGCCCGGTGGATCTGGAATGCCAGCTTCCAGTGGGACCAGCTTGACCAGCGTCGCGAACGCCGTGGTCGCAATGAGCCTGACGCCGGAATCGGAATCGCTCATGCGGCCCAGTACAGGCACGAGCAGAAAGATGACGTAAGGGAGTATGTCGTCTCCCATGACCTGTATGAGGTGGTAGATACACTCAGTGGCACCCTGGCGTTGCACGGCGTCGTGAGCATTGTTGATGGGAGGCAGCACCTTCTCGACGAGCATGGTAAAGCCCTGGACGGTGATGACACTACAGACGCTGGCGAAGCTCTTGGCGGCGGTGTAGCGCAGGACCGCGAGCTTGCTCTGCAGTGCTCTTGCGACGTATGGGAGCAAATCGAGCACCCAGCCGTGTAGGGCAGGGTGCAAGGTTGCGGTCAACGCTCGTAATGTCGACATTGCGTCTACGACCTCCTGGCCTTTGGTGCTGTCCGGATCAGTGATGTCTGCAGGCAGCTCGCCTTCGAAGGAGGATCTGATTGGCCCTTCCATTACAGCCTGCAGCCTGGGAACTTTGACGAAGACCTCGGCTCCGAAGGTTTGGCACAGCTGCTCAAGCGCATCTTTTGCGCCGCGTCGGGTGACTCGCGCTTGCTTGGCTTCCCGCTCGAACTTGGCCTGGTCTGGGCGGTCGACGATATCCTCATCTTTCTGCAGCGATAGGATGCCGACCTCCTTGGCGGCGTTAGTGTGGAACTCCGGTGTCTCGCCGGTCTCCATGCAACAGAACTTGACGAGATTGCCGACGACCTTCTCGACGACTTTCTCGCGCTTGGAAACCACCAGCTGCGCGACCAGGCCTGCTATCGCTGTGGCTGATCGGTGCTGAAGATCGTAGTTGTCTTCCTCCTTCACGCTATCCATGATGGCTTTGATGGTGAACTGCGGCTTCTTCGGAACGTCCTGGAACGCAATGAGCGCTCCAGCTGCCGTGGCTTTGACTCGCAGATCAGCCTGCGTCTTGACATCCTGGGCTTGCGCAATAGCAGTCTCGGCGTCGAGCTTTGCGGTGCTGAGTCCCTCGGCCGCCGACATTCTCTGCACCGTCGACAGGCCCTTGCGCAGCCTGTCGAAGTCCTGCGAGACGATCTTCTCAGCATCGGCGAGGGAAAAGGCATTCTTGCCGGCCTCCGCTTCGCCCTGGCACACTACAGCGATGATCGGAAGCTTGCTGCCCGGCACATGCGCCTGGTCCTGGAAGGCGTTGAGCAGCTGTTGACATTGAGCTCGAACGACGCGCAGATAGTTGGTGAGGTCGCTGTAGCATGAGGGTCGCTCATCGTCCACCAAGATCCGTAGGTCAGCAGTCGCCGCCGTTGCCAGCCCGGAAGTAGCGGTTGCTACAGACGCATAACCTTCCAAGGCCATGGCCGCAAAGATCTGCGTAGATGCGTAAGGAGATCTGAGGTAGGGTAGAAGCTTCGGCCCGAAGAAGTCCAGATGGTCGTCTGCAGGCCACAACGCGATCGCCTTCCCAAGCGCACGCGTGGCCATGATCTTCGTCCTGAGCATGACGTCTGCGCCGACAAGGTCAACGTCGCCCTGCATGATGGCTGCATCGATGTTGAGCGTCGTGGATGTAGTAGCGACGATTGGCGTGTCTTTCTTTTCTGACTTCCGGCGCTTCTTCGCTGGCTCGCCGCCATTGACTGGAGAAGCGCGGTGGGCCGTTACCATAGGGGCGTAGCACTGTCCGGAGGGCTTCACAAACAATGTGGCGTCCATTGGGATAGGGTTGCGGCTGACACCGATAGGGTGGATGGTGAGCGCAATTAATGCGTTAGCGTATGGCTCGAACTCTTGTCTGAAGGCCGCCGCACCCCGAGGGCTCAAAGCGTCGATCAGAGCGTTCCACACGTCCAGTGACAGCTTGCTGACTGCCTCGGTGCGCTCGACCAGCAGGTTCTGATAGATGAGACGGAGTGCCTTGCCGTTGATCCACCCTTTGGTGTCTGCGCCTTCAATATTTATGAAAGTGAGCAGGGCGCGCAGTACCGCGGTCCGTACACTCGTGATGGTGTGTCGGAGGAATGGGTAGAGACGCGGGACCAGCTCATCGAAAGACTGATCCTGGTTAACCTCAGCATTGCGTTTCATGGCGTCCAGCACCTCCGGAAAGCTGCAGAGTTTGGCGAGCAGGTCCATCACCGAGCCAGTGCTCGCGCTCAGATCATCGCTCAAGCTGGACAAGCACTCCCAGACCACGCTGATAAGATGGCTGAGCTCATCTGAGCGTACGTTGACGAACTCCTTCGCGACCGGGACAAGTGTTGCAGCGCTCACGGCACGAACATCATCGTCCTGGTCTCCTAAGCCTTTGATGACGCACTCGAGCACGCCGTCCATGAGCGACCGATCCTGCAGGAGAAGGTCAGTACGCACGGCGACAAGATAGCGCATACCGATCATGCCGCCGTGACAGGCATGCCAGATGCGCTTCGACACCTTGAGGTCCTTTTGCATGACGAGTCGGTAGAGGATGCGATTCACATCGTGCACGGACGATGCCGGTAGGTGTCGCAGCAACGCACCCAGCACTTGGCCCGCGGTCTCGCGGATCGGCGCAATGGCGGTGTCGGAAACGTAGTCGGCGAATCGATCCAGCATGAATACGCAGCAAAGCCGGCACGCAAGATCGTCGAGCCATGCCCGGTTGAGCTGCTCGTTCTCCGCCCGCGTCTTGCTGGCCTGACGACCAGCTCCAGCGCCGTGCACGCGGACAATCTCACGCAGGCCTATGGCTGCACCATGTCGGATCTCCCATAGCGGATCGAACAGATCGACTGTCAGGAACTCGCAGAGTCGCTCGAAAGGCCACTCATTGCCCTCCTCTTCGGTCTCGGGCAACAGCGTCGACTTGTCCTGGGCGGGTATGCCCTTGAACTCCGACACCACCTTCGAATCATCATCGCCACCCTTGCGGTCCAGATTGAACAGGTCGGTATGTCCGTTCTGGCTTGACTCTTCGGTGGCTTCGCGCTTGATCTCCTGCTTGAACTCGGGCTCTATCGGCGTCTGAGAGACAGTGCTATTCCTTCTCACCGCGAAGTCGTACTTGAACTTCTTGTTGTCGCGCTTGAGCTCTTCCTTCCGCCGTCGCTTCAGCATGTTCAGCTGACGCTTGCTCATCTCACCACCCGCGGGTGTCTGCAGTGTCTCGTCGGGAGATTGCGTGAAGTTGTCGATGCCTTGGCTGCCAGTCTTGGAGACATCCGTGGCAAGCTTGGGGAGATTGGAGAACGACGAGGTTCGGATCGCAATATCTTTCTCCGTCATGAGATCGTCCTCAATGTACTCGCCACCGAGCCCGAGACGAGCAGTCAGAGTCTTCTTCTGATGCGCAAGCCTTTCGGCTGCGTCGAGTCCGGCAAGCTTGAAGTCATACTGCTTCCCTGCACTACCGAGGAGCTCCTTGCCGTGTGACAAGATGGATTCGAGGTCGAGGGTCGCAAGCTGCAGCTGCTCGGGCGTTGACAACACCTCGCCGCTCTCCCGCTTGACATCGGCATCGTCGGATCCGTTCTTGATTGGGTCCAAGGTCGCATTAGGGTCGTACTTCTCGGCGTGCTCGACGATGCCTCCGATCGCCTTGGCCGCAGCAGTCCGGGTGTCCCAGGAGGGCGATCGTAAGTAAGGCACAATACGGGTCAGGAGGTTGAAAAGCTCATCTGGGTGATTCTTCTGCACATCGGCCAATTGGGTGGCTGCAGTGTTGCGAATGAGAGCGGTGGAGCCTGTCTCGAGCAAAGTGACCTGGTAGGAATGGGTGCATGTGTCAGCAAGTGTCTTAGGTACACAGCTCCTCGATCGAGAGACACCGGAACGTACTAAACGATCGAGCCTGCATGGGATCAGCGAAAGTCTGACACGTAGATCACGTGCGCTACGGGAATGTTTGTTGCTTACCTGGATGCCGCCATAATGGCGGTAGTGTCGGCTCAGTGAGAGATGCTGTCAAGACTGGCGTCATCGCTATCAAGCCATCCCATCCATCACTCCGTGTCGTGATCAAAGTCGTGTTGCTATCATGTCTTGGCGCGTCGATGAGGCCGATGCAGGTGAAGCTGCCAATCAATTGCGGGGTGAGCGCTTTCGAGCACCGAGAGTGGGCGGCCGCCGCGTTGGTTAAGTAGGCGACGATCGAGGCGCGTTTTCGCGCTTGTGGGTAGCTCCCGTGCTCCCGTGCATCCCGCATAATCTTCTCCTCCACCGCACTTGCACATTTCATCTTCTTTGCCATCATTATTCACAGGAACGTTCTTGCACTCACCTCATGGAAAAGCTAGATCAACCTTGCGATCTGCACCGTGGCTGGTTACGCGCAGTGATCATGAGCCCATCCACAATGTGCGTTTGGCAGGCGATGCGTACCTGGCCTTGCCAAGGCTCATTTACTTTGGTGCCTTATCCACGGCCTGGTCGATCAGCACAGCCATAGCCACGCACCGCACAGTTGCACCTCAGCTCATACATGCAGTGGCTGTAGTGACCTCGACACCTGACACATGAAGCAGCCGTCCAGACGAGGCCACCATAGTAACGAAGCTGTTTTCACCAAGGCCTGTCACGATACCTGGACCCATGGCAGTCGTGACGGAATGTGCGACTGACCGCAACCGCCTCTACTTCTGGACCAGACAATGCATGGCGAGCAATGCGTTCAAGGCCGACGGACCTAATACCGATACGGCGCCAAAGGCTCTGTAATCAGCGCGTCAAGCAATAGAAGGAACATACATGTATGTACATCATCTCGTTTATTACACATACACAGATCCGCGTTCTACTCCGCCTCCCTCTCGCCTCCGGTTGCCCACTCCCTCAAGATGTTCTTCCTGACCTTCCCCGTACTCGTCTTGGGCAGCTCCTCCAAGACCTCAATCTCCCGGGGCACCATGAACCGACTGATATCGCTCTTGTTCTTCGCCCAGTCAATGATATCCTTGCCACTCACTCCGGCCCCCTTACCACTCTTCAGCGTCACAAACGCCTTGGGCGCCTCGCCCCACTTCTCGTCCGGGATCTTCACGCACGCCGCCTCCAGCACATCCGGGTGCGTGACCAGCATCGACTCCAGCGCCAGCGAGCTGATGTTCTCGCCGCCCGAGATTATGATGTCCTTTGCGCGGTCGAGGATCTGGATCGCGCCGTCCGGATGCCAGACCGCGAGGTCGCCGGTGTGGGAGACGCCGCCCGCGAAGAGCTTGCGCGTCGCGTCGGCGTCCTTGTAGTAGCCTCTCGCGCAGATGTTGCCCACGAACACGATCTCGCCGATCTCCTTGCCATCCTTGGTCACGTCCTCAATCGCATCGCCTTCGTCGGAGCCCCATGCGCCGCTGTCGTCTTGCTTACTCTTGATCACGCGGGCAGGGAGGGAGGTGATATGGCCGTGGCCTTGGCGGGCTTTGCGAGCATATTGCTCTTTGATGGGGAGTTCGCGCCAGGTGGGCATGTGGTAGCCTTTGGTGATGGGGCCGTAGGTCTCGGTTAGACCGTACACGTGCACCGGGTGAAGGTTGACTTTCTCCATGGTCTCGAAGAGGTGGGCAGTTGGCGGACTGGCCGCGACGGTCACGCGAACAGGCTCTGCGGATTGTATCAGCATGTGACTTCATTCGAGATCCCACTCACAGCGGGCTTACCAGGCAGCTTCTCGGCGTTCTCATCCGCACACAACAGCGTATTCACCGTCGGTGCAGCATTATAGTGACTGATCGCCTCCGTCTTCAGCAGCCGCCAGATCTCCGGGTAATCAATCTTACGCAGGGTGTAATGCGTGCCCCTCACCGCCGTCACAGCCCATGGGAACGTCCAGCCCATGGCGTGGAACATCGGCAGTGTCCAGAGGTAATGGCACCGGTCCGCCGTCGAGATATGCGCATTGAGATTGCTCTCCACAACGTTCGCCAGCGCAGCGAGGTAAGACGAGCGATGCGTGTATTCCACCCCCTTTGGCCGCGCCGTCGTGCCGGATGTGTACGCGAGCGCGATCAAGGAGTCCTCGTCCTGAACCTCCGTCTCCAGTTGCGCCCACCCGTGTCCGCCCAGCTCAGCATCGTAGGCATACCCTTCGCGCACCGCGGCATCGTAGTCGCCGCTCTCACCATCCGTGTCGCTGTCCACGAGAATCGGGATGCCAGGGTGCGCTTGCCGGAAACCATCAAGCAGGTGCACGAACTCCGCGTCCACGAGCAGACTATCCACGTCCGCGTGGTCGAAGATCCATCCTATATCGTCTGCTTTCAACCGGTAGTTGATCGCGACTTGCACCGCGCCCGCCGCACCGACCGCAAAGATCGCTTCGAGAAACGCCGGTGTGTTCGTACACAGTATGCCTACCCTCTTATATCCCTTCTTCTTCAGGTAGTACGCGAACCCCTTCGCCCGTTCGGCAGTCTCGGCGTATGTGCGCCGGATGATCTGGTTGGAAGCTGATTTATGGTAATTGGCGATGGCATTGGGCTCGACCTGCGCCGCGCGCCAGAGCCAGAAGGTTGGGGAGAGCTGGTGGACGTGGTGGCTGTGGACGTAGTCGTGGGACAGGTCCTTCTTCGCGGGTGTTGGTGAGGGTGACGGGGCGGAGGGCGCGGTGGGAGAAGGGGAGGCGGGCGCGAAGTGCGAGGCGAGGTCTGAGAGGCGCTTGAGGGCTGTGGACATGGTCGCGACCTCTGTTGCAGGTGTGGGTGGTGGTGAGAGGCAGTTCGATGGGACGGGGTGGAAGCGTATGATTCTTGCAACTGCGGTCTCGAGTCCGGATGAGGGCAGCTCAGTTCTGTCTGATGGCCTAGAGCTGTGGGATTACGACTGTGGTCTGTGAAGCTCCACGCGCCTCACACGTTTCGCAAGGCCCGACGACCTGGAGCAACGGATGTGCTGTGGGGATTGTGGGGAGATCGGCCGCTGATTGCCGAGGTCTCAGAAATCAACTTCTTATGGCCGCGATATGCCCGGTGTGTGAAGTAGAGAAAGCATGTGCTTGATGAGCTGTACCCATGTACGTCGTGCGTAGTGCTTCGTAGTCATCTGATCATCGCTATGCCGGAAGTAAGCGCAGCTGACCAGTCTCCAACCCCACGCATGGCCATGCAACGCAAACAGCCATCTTGCTGTACCACAGTAATCGCTCGTGCCCAAAGGAGCCCAGGACATCACCGCTTCATGACCTCATCCATTTGGTTCAACACAGCCTGAGCCTGCCTGACCAGCTCCTTCCTCGTAGCCCTCGCGTCCGGATCGCCCTCCGTCTCGACAGCATCCAGTTTCAGCAGCACCTGCGCCAGAATCGTCTCTGATAAGCGCTTGTGGTCGAAGTCCCTCTTGCTCTGGTCAGCCGGCGGATGCTGGACGAACGCGTGCGCTTGCGGAACGAAAGTTGTGTTGAATGTGTCACGCAGCGCGTATAGCTTGTCCATTGGTGTGAGCGGCGTGCCTGGTGGCTTCGGTGACGGTGCGCGGGAGTGTTGCTGGGAAGACGGTGGGTAGGAAGACTGTGGAGGTGCGAGGTTGACCGGTTCTGCAGGGGTGGATGTGCCGCTTGTTTGCTCTCGTTTGTTGCGCCGCCTCGTGCGCTTGCCCCTGTTTCTCCGGCGCTTTGCCTCGCCATCCGCGCCCAACAGCTCGCCTGGGCCTTCCTCTTCGTCATCGTCGTTGTCATCATCCTCACTGCCGTCCGCCGAGGGCATGCTGTCCGTGACCGTGCACAGCAGCTCCGCTTCATGCCGCAAACCCTCTGCCTTGCATGTCCGGGCATCGTCTTTCAGGTTCTTGCCTCTGTACAGCAGTTTGATCCGCCGCAGATCCGCAGTCCCCATCTTCTTGGCCGCATGCTCCCGCACTTGCCCAATCGTGAGCTCGCCCTTGGCGATGCTGTACGCGGGAAAGTGCACCAAGAAGTCGCGCTTCTTGTTCCGTAGCATCAGGCAATCTGTATCCCGCGGCGGGCCATATTCCACCGGCGACTCTGCGCGCTGATTTGATTGGGAGTGTGCCTGTGCGCCGCCATCGCCAGCGGTGTGCTTGCGCAAGTCGTCTGCGGTGATGTAGCTGAAGTCGGCATCGCTGACCCGGGAGCCGCCCTGGGGTGGGGAGCGCGCGAAGGGGGAGAAGCGGCCAAGGTTATTGAACCGCGTAGCCCACGACATGGCGAGCACAAGGAAGGTACAGACGGCGAGGAGGATGGATGTGTTCTCCAGTGCGGTACGGCCGGCAAGGATATCCGTGATATGAGCGATGTAGGTGCTAAGCTTGTCCTTGATAGTGTCCTGCTGGATGGGTAGTGCTGATGTCGGCGACGGTGCGAAGAAGTCCTCAATGGCTTTGAGGGCGGAGGTGAGGTTGGCGCCAGGAGGGAGCAGCGAGGAGATGTTGAACGCCGCCACGGTGACGACTGTGACTATGCACTCGAGCAAGGTGCTGGTATAGCGATGCAGCTTACGTAGTTGCGGCCACTTTTCTGAATCGTGACGAAGCGGCGGCCGACTCGGAGGGGGGACGTGGACCCTAAGGCAGCAATATCTCTTGGCGCATGGCACACCGAATTATCCTCCGCACTACGACAACGGAAGTCAAGCCGGCTGACATTGTTCACTGCGACAACGACACCACCACCACCCGACACCCGCCGCCATGTCCACTTTCGAGCCTGTGGTATGCGCCCAACATGACGTACGGAAGCATCGCCATGCTACGCACACTGACAAGACTGTCTCCAGGTCGTCATTGACGGCAAGGGCCACCTCCTCGGTCGCCTGGCCAGCACCGTCGCCAAACAGCTGCTCAACGGCCAGAAGATCGTTGTGGTCCGCTGCGAAGCCCTCAACATCTCCGGCGAGTTCTTCAGGGCCAAGCGTGCGTCTCCCCCGATTGCCAATCCAGTCCTACCACCACCGCCACGAGCCCGACACTAACCCCCCTCGCCCTCTCACAGTGAAGTACCAAGCCTTCCTCCGCAAGCAGACCCGCTACAATGCCACCCGCGGTGGTCCCTGGCACTTCCGCACCCCTGCCAAGATGTTCTGGCGCACCGTCCGCGGCATGATCCCGCACAAGACGGAGCGCGGCGCGAAGGCCATGGAGCGCCTGAAGGTCTTCGAGGGCGTGCCCCCGCCCTACGATCGCAAGAAGCGCATGGTGGTGCCGCAGGCGCTGCGTGTGCTGAGATTGAAGCCGGGGAGGAAGTACTGCACGGTCGGGCGGTTGGGACACGAGTTCGGATGGAAGTACAGGGATGTGGTTGCGAGGTATGTTGTGCTGGGAGATGAGGTGGTGGTCTGGGGATGGTGTACTGACTGTGTGGCAGGCTCGAGGAGAGGAGGAAGGTCAAGGGCCAGGCGTACTACGAGCGCAAGGCGGCGTCGAGGAAGATGCTGGCGGACGCTAAGTCGAGCGCGAGCATCAGCGACGAGACCAAGCAGCAACTCGAGAGCTACGGCTACTAGATGTGCTACTGCTCGATGGCGATCATGGAGATGTTGCAGGGTTTGCCGGCGCACGAGGTCGGCCGTCATGGGCTCTGTTACAGCCACGAGGTACTGCGTGAAAGCGGTACAGCACCAAGCAATTCGAAGCGTCCGATATCTGCCCTCGACAAGTTCTTCTCTCTTGCTTGGTCCAGAGCCTCCAGCCCAGCTATAGGCATCATGTCCGCCTGCACTCATTCTAATCAGGAAGAACTGGAGCAGCACAAGCCGATGAGAAACCCAGCAGGACTTTCATCGTTCTCATCTCAGCACTTGCATCACTCGTAATCGTTGACACAGATACATGTAGGCACGTAGGCTTGCAGTTCACTAGCTATCTTACGCAGCATGACATCTCTGCCATATCTTCTGATCATGAAGTGTTGAATGGTGACATTCAGCGTCGTAGTGCCAAGCACGGAGAGCTCACTTCAACCGCCGAAAGTACTGGAAGATCTTGCCCGAAGAGATCCTCAGAGGCGGCGCCTTGGCCTTCACCTCCACCTTCACTTCCGCAGGCGCGCGTTGCGCCACATCTCTGCCCGGCACGGGCTTAGGCGGCAACGGCTTCTCCAGATAATTGTCCCAGAACTCCGCCACCTTACGCGGCACCTCCCGCTCCCGAGCCGGCACCGGACAGAGCATCGTCGCCCGGTTCCTGCCCTCCAGCATGCGCATCGCCGCATCCCGGGCCCGCGTCCGGCGGTCGAAGGTCCGTCGGCAGTCCACGAAGAGATCGCTGCTGGACGAGGCCGCTGTGTGCAGCACATCCAGGTGTTCATGATGCGACATCCGGGGCTCGTCGAAGTCGAGGAGGCTGATCGGGCCTGATTGACGTCTTGCGCGTAAGCTGGACGGCCGAGGGCCGGGGTGAGGCTTGTAGACGTGCGGGAGAAGGAGATCCAAGGTCTGTTGCTCGTGGTTCATGGCTGTAGAGTCCTTTGCGGTGGCGTCCGGGAAGTGCCACCACGCTTGCGAGTTCCGCGCCTCCGGCTGTGAAGTAGTGGGAGGGCCACGCAGCCCAGGAGCGGAGTGGCGTTTGCCCGACTCAAGTGCTTCTCGCGTCGCCTTGTTAGCCCACGGCATCGGCGCGCCGATCAGCAAGTCTTCCCTCGCGAAGTCGTACGAGAAGCCGCCAGCCTTGTCCAAACACAGCCGATCGCGCGCAGCGCTCTTCAGAAACTCCGCCAGCTCTCGGCTGGGCGGCACCTGTCGAGGCCCCGGCGGCCAGATCTGCTGGTCCAGCGGCGCCTTGATGTCATGCTCGCGCACGAAGAGGACGAGCTCGGTGACTTTACCGTACTCGCCACGTGCGTCGCGCGGGACGCGCTTGGCCTTGTATTGGGGTGCGCCCTGGATACGAGGGAGAAGCGTTTCCGGTGCCGTTGGCAGAGAGGCGTGGGCGCGGCGTAGCTTGAACAGAGCCCTGAAGCTGGGCTTGATGCGGATTCTGCGCGGGAGCTGAGACTGGTCCTGCACTTTGGCGGGCTGGGGGATCTTGGGCTCGGCGATCTTCCGTGCCGCTTTGTCGACCCAGGAGTTCGCAGTGCGGGTACTCGTCAGGTGTCCAAGTACCCCCTTGGAGGATCCTGACGAGTGCTGCGGGAATGCCGACGAGGAGGGAGGCCCACCACCAGACACCTGCCATTGGAGTGAGTCTGAGCGTGGCAGCCAAGTCCCCTGCGTCACCTCGGCCGTGCTACCGATAGCGGAGGAGGACGCCATGTCAGCGACTGTGCGCATGCGTGCTGCGCTGATGCGCTGTGCTGCAGGCTTGCCAACATTCTGCTGTAGATGCTGCTGTGTCGGCATTGTGCGAGCTTCGCCGTCCATCGTCGAAGGTATCGTGGTTGGAGTGATGTGATTTGGGCCCCTAGGCTCCAAATCCGCGAGCTTGGGCAGGCCCGAGTCTCTCTTTCTGACGCTCAAGGGTGGTGGCCAGTACGACTCCTCTCCAGCGGCGACAACAGACTTGTCTGACGGCATCCTGCTATCATGCAAGCGTATGCGCAATGCGCTATACCTGTTGTCGCCCCCATCCCCATTGGCAGATCTGCCTCGCGGCGGAGCCTCAAAGATGCACTCGGCTGGTGTGACGGCGGGCACGGTACAAGTGCCGTGCTTGACCGCGCCACAGTGATCGAAGCCAGTCTCCCTGAGGTGCTGCAGGAGCAAGTGGACATGGGAGGCCTCGAGAGTGAACTCCAAGCCCTTCGGAGTATACGAAGTCCGACCGTCGTTGCGCAAGCGTTCCAAGCAGTCGTCGAAGCACACCACTGCCTTGTGGGGGTTTCCCAGCTCCCACTCCACGAGGCCCAGGAGGCAGTACGTCAGCGCGTAGCTGTTGTAGTATTCCGCAACGGCTTTGAGCGTCTGCCTGCCCTCCGTGAGATCGCCAAGCCTGGCTTGGATCATGGCCACATTGAGTGCGCACTGCACCGAGGGCTCGCCTTCCAGACTGTTGGCGAGATCGCGAAAGGCGTCCATGGCACTCTGCCATTCATACCCGTGGTATAGCAGGGCCGCGTGCTCCCAGATGTCGATGTAGTTGTCGGCCAGCTCGCTATATATTGGCATGTTGGCTGAGAAGACACTCGCTACTTCGGAGCGAGCTGTCGGGTTGGGTGCGAATGCTGGATGCATTGCAAATGATCTCCAAAGCTGCGATGGACTCGATGGAGTAGCGTACCTTCGAGATACGCAACAGCCAATTCGGGGAGGCCCTTGATACTTGACCCATGGTGGGTTGCATTGACTGAATGCCGGCCATCATCGGCATGATGGTACGCTCGGTCGCAGTCAATGGCGGTGCCATCTGCAGCCCGTGAAGCGCATCGCCGTGTAGTCCAGGAGAGAGACCCTGCCGCTTTCTCTCACCAAACGAGAAACGGGACCGCCTGGACGGGGAGCCATGGCAGGCCACACCGTCTAGCAATGGCGTGCATTCATTGTGAGTCGCGGGACTGCTACCTTCAGGGCAAGGCGCTCGAACACCTCATCGACTATCATCGGCAAGCTTGACAGTGCATCTACGCGGCACCGTGGCGAACACGAGCAACTCGTGCTGCGACATACCGGGTCCCTCATGGACCTCAACGACCAGAGAGAAATGCTGCAGCACCTTCTGGACAGCCTGCCAGTCGTCCCTGAACCCAAGCCAAACGACCCGCTCCAGAGCACCGTCCAGGAAGCTGTCCAGGTACCTAAATATCAGGCTCGGCGCGCGAGGATATACAAACATTAGTGAAGAAGCGAGCCAGGCTTCGGGGTGCAGAGAGTTGGTACACGGGACCCTGAGCAGGCGGTCCGGCGGGAGATGCCTGTTGACACACGGCAGTACGTCGACGCCATAGACATTGCAATCCGAGGCCAGCAGCAACAGGCTCTCCAGCAAGCCGCTGCCGCAGCCGATGGACAGGACGGTCGCCGGGTGCTGGGGCAAACGGGTCGCCAGCACGTTCAGCAGAGGCCAGGAGATGCCGGCGCAGCAGTCGGCAAAGTAGACTGGCTGGTCGGTCAGCCGGTCCAGAGGAACAGCCATGGGCGGGAATGCTGCCGGCGCGCCACAGTCGTGAGGCCGTGGGGGGTGAGTCAGATGGTCGTGTGCCATGCACGCATGACGCTTCTCATGCGCGCCTGAAACACTTGCCAGTTGACCCGACTGCAAGATTCGGTGTCGTGGCAAGAGTCTGCGAGTTGCCCCGCAGCAGGAGCTTGCGGTGGTGCCTAGAGTACGTGTTGATGGAGGGTGGAGTTGGCAGCGGGTGGCAGTCTGATGAACATGGCCACCTGCACGTGAGGTCCGGATCGTCGCTTCCGTGCTTGGCCGCCAGCTGGCTTCGATATGCACGGTCGTCCAAGCTCTCTTCTCTCTTCGACGAGAAGCCAAGAATGCGGTTCAATGTCGTACCAGCGCTCCAAGGCGCATGATGATGCCTATCCCAGGATAGACGCTCTATCGGTTGTGTGTTACTACTGTTCTAAAGTCCGAGTTCGTGTATTCGAGAGCTGCATACGGGATCAGCTCCGGCAGCACAGAGTGGATGAGGTGGACCACCGCTAGCCGTGATCTGAGCAGATCCGCTCCTCAGGTTCACACTCGTTGCCGCTGCGATCTGCCCCTTGACTTCCATGTGCAGTTGCTCACTCGGGCATCTGCGCGATTTTCCCACGTCGTCGATCTCGGTCGGTCCGCCACGTGTGGCTCAGCCTCATCCCACCAAGGATCCCGTTGCTGCCGTAAGGCGGACGCTAGCCACCCGTGGAGCACGTCGCGCCTCACTCCCGCCCCGGCGCTCACCGTCTGCGCAATGACACACCACCGCTCTCGGACCTGCGCTGCTGGACTCCGCTCGACGCGCTGGAGTACGCGCTCGTGCTACTTGTACGATGGACACGCGGGGCCTCGCACGCCGGCGCTGATGCCTCCCGCCAGACGCATCCCTGCGGTGATCGTGGGCGGGAGGCGATGCGGTGTGCTGATTCGCTGCCGTGGAACGTTCTAAGATTCCCCACGCCGGCCTTCCTGTCCACTCGTGCCCTGCTCGTACCACCCACCCGAGAAGGCCTCCGCCGCCCACGCTGGCCCACTCGCTCGAAACAGACGCGCCGCCGAGAGAGAGCTTCTGGACGTTCACTTGCTGGCTGCCGGCAGCCTCCGCGAGACGAGAACCTACCAAATACTGGCCGTCGATCGCCGGCCCACGCTGCAGACGAGACACTGCCGGCGGGTCGCTCTCGCTGTCTGATTACCATTACAGCGGCCAGCTATAAGCTATACATGCTCGACACTATGCGATGCCCGTTCAATCCCTCACAGCAGAGCGCGCGAGCCCTCGCCGCCCATCATGTCGTGCCGTGGAAGCTGTGCTACCACGGCCACATGTACGCATCTGGTCTGCCCCGACGGCGGACATTGGCTTAGTTCTCGGCCAGGAATCTCCGCCATGTTCTGCGATCCGTTCTGGCACAGGTAGACATTTGCGGGAGGGAAAGCATGATGTCGCAATCTGCTCTGCAGGCGCCCGCGGATCTGCCAGACCTCAGCTGCGCAGGAACGCGTAGGTGTAGGCAAGACCGAAGCTACCCTCATGCACGCAGTCAGACTACTGTATGCAGATGCATGAGCTTGGATGGTGTCCGACGTGCAGATGTGGCTGAGCGCGGTGGGCGCGATCCCGCTTTTCGCCGCTATAAGGTCGCTCACACCCCGCGCCCATCACCTGCACCGACCAACGCGACCCTCACCCCCCGACGCCACCTCATTCGCCCGCCGCCACCCCTTCTCCCATTCTCGTTATCCTCGCACAAGGGCGCGCAAAGACTAATCCCATCGTTGCAACTGAGACATATCTCATCGCTATTCCCTTCGTTTCTTCCTCCGGACCCTTCCAGACGCCGTCCATACATCGCACTGCTTACATCAGCCCCGTTGTCGATCAACCCACATACACATCACCATGCCGCTGCAACTGTTACCAGCGTCGGCGCAGGCTTTCGCGCCCCGGTCTACCCCAAACATCGTCCTCAACACAAAGGTGGAGCCCTGGTTGACGCAGACCCTGAAGCGCATCAACAAGATCAAGCGCCCGCTCAACAGCGTGCCCCAGCACTTCCGATGTCTCACAGAGACCCTGGGCGGGCCGAACGCCATCTGGACGCTGGCGTCGCTCATGCTTCCCAAGGCGCCCGACTCGGAGTTGTGCAGGGATTCCAACCCTCTGATGCAGGCCATCCACAACTACCAGATGATCCACCTCGAGGCTTACGTCGTCCACATTGACATGGTGTCGCAACATGAAGTCGCCTTCAAGCTGACTCCGGAGACCATCGAGTCGCTCGTCGACTACCACCGGGACATCTACTCCGTCGACGCATCGGCAAGTACCTGGAGCTGGCCGGAGAAGGATGCGCAAGTCAAGAAGATGCAGGAGGAGTTCTTGCAAGCCGCCAACCGGTTCGTCTTCCGGACCGGCATCCGCGCGCTGGAGGGCTTGGAGGAGGATGGTGCTGGCGAGCTGCTCGACGGTCGGTCCGAGCACGTCATGAACGCCATCATGAACCTGTTCCTCCCTCTCCTCCCGCCGCCGCCGCGGATCATCGATGTCATTCATCCGGCACCCATCCTGCCCAACATCACCGTCACCGGCAATTGGTGGGCGCCGACGCAGTCGCTGGCACCGCAGCATCCGGGCCCCGTCGACTCGTGGAGGGTACTGCCATCGACACCATCGCCGACCGCGACGTCATGCAGTGACAACCAGTCGGCCACCTTCTGGCAGGATATGAACTTCAACACGGTCCAGCTGCCGTCGCCAACTCCGTCGTACACCCAACCCATCTACACCTCGGCGCCCGCGGACTTCTACAGCTCGCCCGAGTGCATCACGTTGATGCCGGCACCGCTCCCGAGCATGCTGCCCAACTGCGGCGTCGACTTCGGCATGGGCATGGGAGGCTACAATGACTTCGGGTGGAGCCAAAACACCTTCGCGCCCCAGTACGCCGGTGCTGTATAGCCCGTGCCGAAAAGATAGCGAAGACTCCACTCCGACCACGCGGTCGCTGAGCGGTCATCCACCCACACATGTCGACGTCCTGGCCCGGCTCGACAACATGGCCCCCCACCAAGTCCAGTACCTGAATGCGCACAGGCCACAGGACGTTGCGAATTGCGATGTGTAATCTTACGACCTGCAATGCGATGCGATGCGAAACGATACCCGATGTTGATCATCACCACCAATACAACATCACCGGTCAGGGAACCCCAGGCATTATGGACGGCGTTTTTGCTAGCGTTCTTTCCCTTGGTGTTTGACGTCCTGGTTTAAAGCAAGCGATGCAATCTCGGGTCTGGATATCTGGAACGCATCACTGGCGGCACGCACTGCAAGACGGAAACACGGATTTGGACCTCACGGTCTTCGGTACGGGAGGCTACATGCCATGCGCGATGCTTCCCCGGCAGCTATTACCTTCGCTACACACACACACACACGACATCTGGCATGTCGACACACACAAGTCACCACGGTCTGCTTCTGCACCTTGCCTGGAAGCTGCTTGCGAGCCATACACTCCGGTCTTGGGGTCTGCACGGCGCTCACGCGCCCTGTGGCACGGACAGCGGATATGGCTCGCATGCTGATGATGAGGGCAAGGCGCACGGCGAGCGGCAACCCGTCTCAAGGACTGGCTCCTTGATTCGGTTTCCCCTCGACGATCAGCAGATCCGAGGTTTCCACGAGCCCCCCCAGCGTCTGGCACGCGCGGGGTCTCACCCTAATATGACCACTCCCTCCCTTACGACACCTACCCGGACGGACTTCACCCCCACCGGAACGACGGATTCCCGCGATCACCCCCTTCGACTCGAAGGGGACCATTTGGCATGCATCTGTGATGCGCGCCAATGGAGATGGCCGAAGCTTGTTTCCGAACGCGAGTCGGGAGGAGGTAGACTTGCTTCGAGTGGAACCCCGCCATTTCCGATGTTGAAGTCGTCCGCACGGGGTGTCAGTTGCCGTTGACGTAGCGGAGGGGGTCGCCTTGATTGGCTGGACTCACGCTACGGGGCTGGCAGGGGATTTGGGGGAGGGTCAGAACCATAGTGCTCGTCCCACTATGCTCCCCACAACTGGTCTTGTGGTGGAGGGCCTCGGGGGCGCTTGATGCGTCGCCGGGGTAAGCGGATGCGGGAACACACACCTTTGACTTGCCAGGCTTT
>JAWDJV010000221.1:0-27474 GCA_033119285.1 Teratosphaeriaceae sp. CCFEE 6253 | reverse complement strand
CGGAGGAATTGTGTAGGGAGGTAGAGGTGCGGAACGCCCCTCGCGAGCGACCCTGCTTGATCTGTATATGCCGAGCACTGAATACCGATCACCTTTCAATTAGGCTCGGCCGAGCTGGAATCTCATCGTCGCCTGGTGCATCATGACCATCGACGTTGGTCAATTGGGACCACAGACATCTTGACACTATCCTACGTATCTGCTGCACCAGAAAGAAACCAGAAGAACGCAGTCCAGAACAGTCGGGAAATGGGGACACTGGGGCAACCAGAAAACTCTTTGTTCCACCAATAATAGGTGAGCGTACTTGGAAGTCTTGTCTCTTGCCCATGCGAAGCATGTCCGACTCGTCATTGAAATGCTGGCATTCTAGACCACTCCGGACGGCGCCGAGCTCGACCTCTAGGGCCTTCAAAGTGCCTCACATTGTTTCAGCCAGGCAATATGCCTTTGGACAGCCTCGCGGTGTTCAATGATTCGTATCAGACTTTCGCCGAAGAGAATGACGGGTATAGAGCGAGGGACAGGAAAGAGGATGGAGTAAAGAACGTAAATCAGCCACAACGATCAGCGTGCGAGCGAAGCACTGCGCCTCTAGGCTGGGCTAGGAGAGCAATACAGCTGCCCCTGTCGAGATCCAACGCATCCTGTTCCTTCGCCTTCTTGCATTGATGACCTGTCAGCCATGCGCAGGCGATCGAGAGTCACGATACATCGAGGTGCGTGCAGATTTTGACTGTCAGTGGCAATTCCGATGCTCGGTGGCTTCGACTACCGTTGTAGTCGTTCACCAACGCCTGTATGATAGTGCGCAGAAGTCAGAGCCAAGCTCCGCAGTCATCCTAGCCCGGTAGCAAGCTTATCTTGACTCTCGGTTCCCTGCGCCGCATCCTCGCCCCGAAAGCTTTACCGGACGTGCCGTTCCTTTAGCTGCATGCGAGCTATCCGCACCACACGCACGTTGCCAGCCCTTATCTCGCCCACACGGGGCAAGCGATCATACTGATCGTGCTTGTCAAGGCCTCCAGCTCCTCGAAGCCAAGGCAGCGCTCGCCCAGCGCTCGCACCGTGCACACAAGTGCGCCCCATTGCCGGTCCGACACTCGTGACTCGCAGTCAATGCGACCTGGATCCCAAGGAGGTTGCAAAGGCTGGGTGAGCGTGTCGCACGTCGCACTCGAATGGCTTCATTCAACTTGCTTGGCGAGCTGTCGCCGTGCCTCGACATCCCCACGCCGCTCAAACCAAAGCTGTCCGAGTGATGTTGCTGATCCCGCTGTAGGGGCTCATACATCTTCTCGACCGGTGCCTGCAGCTTCGCATGCGCAGATCATGCATGCACCTTCATTAGCGCGGCAGCTCGTCTGTTGCTATGTTGGAGGGAACACATGTAATGAGGGGCAGCTTGTCCTAGTTCATGTCGACACATCCAAAGTCTCCAATACAATGGTCCAGTCTGCCAGCAGCGCCATACTTACTCACGCGTTCCTGCACCCATCGCCCATTTATACTGACACCATCGGCCATGGCCACCCAACACGATGGTCTTTCCAGAGGCCGTCGCTTCCCCGAGCTCATTGAGAGCTACCGCGCGAGCTTCACGTCCATGGAAAAGTCTGCGGATCTGATCATCCTACTGACGTACTGCATGACCATGTACGCGCCCGTCCGCATCTGCGTCGAAGCTGGCGTCTTCCGCCGCCTGAGCGCCTCGCCGCACCCCCTGTCCGCCGACGAGCTGGCCAAGAGCATAGAAGGCATACCCCAACCAGCCAGTGCGCACGAGTCGGCCGAGCGGGAAGAGTTCCTGGGCCGCATGATCCGGGCCGTGTGCGCGCTCAACCTCATCGACGAGGCCGGCGCGCGCGGCTACGCGGCCAACGAGCTGACGGAGACCCTCGCCGATCCCGGGTTCGAGGCCGGGTTCGTGATGTTGTTCGCGAACACCTTCGGACCAAGCAGCGTGACCAACAGCCTCTTCGAGTGGGCAAAGGACCACGCGTACACCGCCCCAACAACCTCGACCGACGGCCCGGTGCAGCAGGCCCACGGCTTCCCGGGGAAGACGACCTTCCAGTTCTGGGTCCATGACGAGCCCTCGTACATGTCGAATCTGAGCGCGCTGATGAAGCGGATCCAGCAGGACCGGCTGAACTGGAGCGCGTGGTTCCCGGCCAACATCCTCTTCACGGCGACGGAGCCCGGCGAGGGGAGGGCGTTCATGGTCGATGTCGGTGGTGGGCTGGGACACGATCTCGCGGGGTTTGCGGGGCGGTATCCGGATAAGTCCATCAGGCTGGTATTGCAGGAGCAGCCAGAGGTCATCCAGGAGGCCAAGGAGCAGGATCTGGATTCGCGTATTGAGCTGTCGGAGCACGACTTCTTCGCGCCGCAGCCTGTGAAAGGCGCAAATATTGTCAGTAACCTCTACCTCTGTCGTACGACGAGCCGGTGAAATTATTAGCTGATGATTCTGCAGTACTTCGTAAGTCTTCTCGTTGCTCTTACCCAGGGGCCTTGGAATACCTGGCTAGGCTGGCGGGTGAAGAATTGCTCTAAGGCCCACAAGAGGCTCTGACGAGTGCGAGCGCAGGCGCGGGTTTCCCACGCCCATGCACAGCTCGTAGACGTCTGCAGCTTAATGCTTCACTGTTGTTGGCCGTACGAGGAGTCCCCACTGACATTTGCCGTGGCAGATGCACAAGATCATGCACGACTGGCCGGACCGCGACTGCGTCAGGATTCTCTCGCACCTCCGCGACGCCATGGCCTCGGACTCCCGCGTCTTCATCAACGACTGCATTCTACCCGATCAAGGGAGTCCCCTGATGTAAGTCCGAGAAACCTACCGCGCTATGGCTTCCCGCTACACGGCTGACCTCGACCGCATCTGAGCAGCTACGCGGCGTTCGACATTGGTATGTTGTCATGGCTGTCGGCCAAGGAGCGCAGCGAAACGATGTGGAAGCGCCTGGTTTCCCAAGTGGATGGCCTCGTGATTCGCAATTTCTGGCAGGCGCCGGGACTCAAGGGGGAAGGGATTGTGGAGGTTGGCATGTCTGCTTGACCCGGCTACTTCCTAGGAGGCAGCTCCGAACGGCTGTAGAGCCCCAATGAGGCTGTATCACCAGCCTGTAGTGTAAGTTGAATCGTCCGGGACGTCGGCGGATCGTCACGGGTGGCGAGACGATCGTCAAGAATCATGGTGTGAATGTCCGTGACACATCCGACACTGAAGGCGGAGTTGGACGATGTCCTTGGATATGTCTCCTTCTGGCTAGCGCCGCATCTGCCAAGCAATTAGCCAGCCGCTTCGCCTCCTCGATCCTCTCCATCAAGTGACCACTTCGTCCCCGCCAACTCCGCCGTCCAACATGAATCCTCCTTCCAGTATACAGCCTGCGCGCTTACCGCGAGACCGTCCCTCATGGAGGCGTTTCCGCCATCCTACGAAAGCGCCACCGCCGTCGACCACTGGAACATCGTCGCCCGATACGTCCCCTCCCGAGACCTCTGCTCCGCCGTCCTGGTCTGCAGTCGCTGGCACACCACCTTTGCGCCGCACCTCTGGGGCGCCCCGGCCTCTCACTTCAATCACGAGAACGACCGGGTGTACGTCGCCCTGACCAAGTTCAAGCGCACGCTCCAGACCGCGAGACTGCTCGTCCGCTCCTTGACACACACGCTCCACCTGCCTCCCGCCCACGCCGAGATCTACAACGGCCCGCACGCAGATTGGCTGCGCAACGTCCTGGAACGCCTGCCAAATCTCCAGACGCTTGTGGTCCGAGGGCTGCCTTTCTTCGACCACTCCGCCCTCCAGGCGTTGAAGTACGTCAAACCGAAGCAGGATGAGGATTGGCGACCTGCCAACATCATCGAGCTGCCTGCTTCTAGCGGCCTCTCGTTTCAGAGTGTCTCTAACAGCCCTTCTCTGTTTGGGTTGAGACTGTTAGATGCCTCACGGTGCTTGAATGTCACCGCCAATGGTCTGTCCCAGGTCCTGAGCCGCTTCGAGGCGCTGATGTACCTCGACTTATCCTTCACGTATCCCGCCCGCGACGCCAGTGTGTTGGCCGTCCTACGTAAGCTCTCGGGTCTGCATGTTCTGAAACTGCGCGGCATCAGTCTCCCCGACAGCGCGCTGGACACCCTGGCCCCCGCGATCGGCGTGAGAGTGCGGAGCCTGGACATCCGTGACAATCGTATTACGGATCGGGGCGTTCGAGTCCTGCTCGAACGGTGTTTTGCCGTTGGTAACGCGGCGACTGCCGGAACACGGTCTCCAGCACTGCTGCCGTATCTGGGTGCCGAAATGCTGGACATCTACCAGGGCGAGGACTTCGAAGGCTTCATACGCAGCACATTTTCGGCCGGGTTTGTAAGTCGCCTTGCGATCGAAGACGCCCCGGAGGGCGGCATCACGCATCTGTATATCTCAGGCAATCAGGTGACTGCGGAGGGTGCATCTGGACTGGTCAGATCGGGACGACTGCACGTTCTAGATCTGGGCAGCGTCTCGCGCGGACTGGCCCGGCATCCCTCGGTGAATGGACGGAATGGCCACGGTGCGACTGTCGTGATGCCTGGAGTGGAGAAGCTGACTCCAGTCCTGTCCAAATCCGCCTCCGACTCCGTCACCTTCATCCGCATCGACCATAGCATCGTGACGAAGGATGCACCATGTATGCATCCGGAGGAGATTATACAAGGCCGTGTGGAGCTTGGCGACACATCGCTGCCCGCCATGCCAGCAAACACAGTGGAATTGGATGGCACCATGATACAGCACGAAGTATTCGAGCTCTCAGCAGAGCACACGCCGCGCTACGAGCTCCCGGGCGACCCTACGCACTTCATCATCTCGCCCGCTGACGCCGATGAACCGAGCGGACCTCGGAGAGGCAGTGCGTTCGCGCCAGAGGTGGTCAATGCGCTTGCAGCAGAGCAGGAGCTAGCCGCTCTCCTCAGTCCAGTGTCTGCACTCGGGGAGCTGACTCTCGACGGGAGTTTCTCCGACCTAGCACCGCTGTCGCCGACAACATCTCTGACGGGGACTCTCACCCCACTGAATGGAGGAGGCCGGCCCTGCACCTACTCTTCGTTAGCGATGGAGCGGAATGCTCGGCTCAATGCACACGCAGTGGGCAGCCACAATCTCCATCCAGCCATGCTGCCGCACCTCAGCACCCTCATGCTCACAGACGTGCCGGCATACACCTGCGATCCCGAGGTTGTCGCTCGCCTCATTGCCTTCATCAAGCACTGCAGCGAGGAGGCCCGCCTAGCCAAAGCCCGCGCGCACCTCGACTACGCGATCCCCCCCGGCCGCAAGGGCCACGCCTCCGCCCTCAAGCACTCCGCCAACAAGGTCTTCGCGCTCAAGCGCCTGGTCCTGGAGCTGGCGGCGCCTACGGGATCCTCCGGCAAGACGTCCAGCAAAGCGAGTCCCTGGCAGCATGCCACGACCAAGTCGATGACCGAGGACCGCGATAGCGAGGCCCTGTGGTCCGCGGCCGACACCGACTTCAGCTTCTTCGGCGAAGGCGACGAGTGCGACTTCCCCAGTCTCGAGCGCGGGCGGTTCGCGTACGGGCTGAGCGTCAATGAGAAGCAGGTCGCCTGGGGTGACGGCAGTCTTGCGCCCGCGCGGACGCCGGACCGCGCCAAATCTGGGGAGGACGGCATCGATGTCGTCGCCGCTCTGGCCACGTTTCGCCGAGAGCGCAAGCAGGCGCACGAACGCACTATCGCGGCCGGTGCGACGGACCCCGATACGGAAGGGTACTGGGATGGGGTCGTGCAAGTCGTGCGGCCGGGGACGGGACTGCATGCTGATGAGGAGCTGGATTACTATGGGAATACCTACTCAGGCGGCTACCTGTACAGATGAAGTCGCGCTGGAAGCGTTGAAGCACCTTTTGGACCTGAGCGTACACCATGACAAGACTTGGCCCGATGGATAGGCAACTTTGCCAAGCGTCGACGCAGTGATCTACGCGCGGATCTTGCCCTCTCTAGCCGGCTGCGCTGGATTTGCCGTCACTACCTAGCCGAGTCGACTTTACGGAGGTACCGGCCATCGTTGGCTTTGATGATGTCGGCGCCCTTCTCGGCAACCGCATACCTGCTCTCCGTCAGCAAGTGCACAACAATTTCATGTGGACGATGTGCATCATACGTTGTGGCCATGATATTGCCAGAGACATGGCCCGGGAACACCGAGGCGTCAATCACCCGCAGCTTGCTGGTTCCCTTCACTAGAAGATTCTCATCCACAACCTCACCCATGGTGCACGTCCCTATCAGATGGTACTGCGTCGAGATGTGATTCTTGACGTACTCGATCCGCTCCGCCTCGGACGCGAGACTGGCGCCCTGCGGCGGCAGGATGCGCTCCGCCAGACTCTTCCGCAGCACCGGCCGGTCCGCCACCTGCTCCATCCACTTGATCCCCGCGGCCATGATCTTCGCGTCCGCGGGGTTGCGGAAGTAGCCGTTGTCGATGCGCGGGTGTGCGTCGGGGTCCGGGGAGGTGATGTGCACGGTCCCGCGCGAGAGGGGGTGCTCGAGGCAGACGAGGAGGGAGATGCGGGCCTTCCCCTCCGGCGGCGCGGAGAAGAAGAGGGTCTGGTCCTCGCCGTGCGAGACGTCCAGCTGGGCGCCGATGCAGAAGCACTGGATGTTGGCGAAGGTCGGGTCGCTGAGCTGGCGGACGATGACGTCCTCCTGCGCCTTCTCAAAGGACGTCACGGCCAGGCTGTTGGCGCGGATGTCGGCAATAGTCTGGTCGAGGACTTCAGGGGTGACGAGCGAGGCGTAGGAGACGAAGCCCATGAGCATGCCGGGGGAGCCGTAGGGGCCGTCTTGCGTCTTGTCGTAGGCGGCCTGCATGGCCTTCTGGTACTCGGCGCCGTGGAGCGAGTCGAGCGAGGTGAGCCCGTCGGCGAGGTTCCACATCATGCCGCCGAGGACGTGGTCCTGGAAGTTCTAGGAGAGGTGAAGATGTCAGCCTCCGCATATGCCGCCAGTCGTGGCATGACGTACTGCGCCCACTCGCTTGTTCTCGACGACACAATCGACTCCGGCGGCTTTGAGGACCTCAGGGTCACCGATGCCGGACAGCTCGAGCAGCTGGGGGCTGTTGATCACGCCTCCCGAGAGGATGACTTCTCTGGTCGCCTTAATGGTGTGCTCTTGGCCGCTGTGCTTGAACTGGACGCCAGTGGCGGTGTTGCCGTCGAGAATCACCTTCGACGCCATTGCCTCCGTGAGCACCCTGAGATTCGCTGCGGCAGAAGGAAAAGATCAGCGAGGGTGGACACCTTCTCCGTCCGCCGCCTATCACGTACCGCGTCCAAGGTTCGGTCGCAGATAGCCGGTGGCGGAGTAGCTGCGCTTGCCCTTGTCATCGCTCCGGTCAACAGCGGCAAGCGAGCTGTAGAAGCCCATCTGGAGGGCAATACCGAACGATGTCAGCCATCCCTTCGACGTTGGCTGGAGCAATCGAAACGAGGAGTCGGACTTACGTGGTCGCCACTCCAGGCATCGGAGAGGGTCGACTCCTTGCCTCCGACCTCGTACGCCGCTTGACAGAACTATGCTTTGAGTCAGTCACGCGGACGGGCGATACGATCGAGAACAGCACACATACGTCCTCTTCAAAGGGCTGCAACGCGTTAGCGGAAGTCAGCGCGAATATACAAGCCATCGCACCTCGTAGTAATCGTTGAACGAGGTATGGATCGGCCCATCCTCGCCATGGTGCTCCTTGGCCGCAAACGGCATGTACTGCTTGTTCTTCGACTCCCTGCCGGTGACATCGAGCTTTTGGTGCTTGCGGAAGTAGGCCTTCATGCCGTCCCAGCCCCATCCCTTGTTGCCGAGGGACTCCCACCCGTCGTAGTCGCCTTTGGACCCGCGGACATACCTAGCGACCAGTCAACCCAAGCCAGCATACCCTCTCTGCCGAATCAAGCATACATCAGATAATTGATCGCGCTCGACCCCCCCAGCACCCGGCCCCGCGGCTGCGACATCCTCTTCCCGCCCGCCTCTGGCTGCGGCACGCTCTGGTAGCACCAGTCGTACTTCTCATGCCCGATCAATGTCGGGTACAGGCTCGGCGTTGAGATCTGGGGGTCGTCCATCCGATCCGCGCCGGCCTCGAGCACGCCGACCAGCACATCCGGGTTCTCGGACAGGCGGGCGGCGACGCAGAGGCCGGCCGTGCCGCCGCCGACGATCACGTAGTCGTAGTCGTGCTGGAGGAATTCCTCGACGGAGCACAGGGCCGAGGTGGAGCTGCCGTTGGTGCCATCGGTACGTCCGGGCATGATGGGCAATCAACACGGTTCGAGGGTAATGGTATGAGTTGCGTTTCAAATTGCCTACGCTTGCCGGTATTGGCGCTCACCTCATTTCTATACCGTGATCGGCTCAAGGGAACGCCTACAGGGCACACTGATCTCCTCTTCGACATGCGAGGCAGTCCAGCTACCCCTCACGGCCGTCTCACGGCAATAAGAGGTGTCCCGGTACGCGTATCAGTCTCCGCAGCAGCTCCAGGATCTACGATGCATTGCTCCATGCACCCCACACAAAGGCGCATGGGGAAGCCCGGAGACGGAAGCGTAGGATAAGTAGTTATGCAGAAGCTCCGGCTCTGCTCACATCATCCGTAACCCACCAATACCATGGCCACCCAGTGGTCCCCTCTTTGGCGTCCTATCCCCCTCCCGATCTCTCGAACGACCAGACGGCGCATCATCATCCTTGGGCCCTTCTACCTCAGACCCAAACACCCCCTCCGGCCCGTTCCTCCTTCGATTCACTCTCAAATCAAAGATATCATACCGCTGATACCCCGTGCCAACCACATCGTGGAACTGCTTCGGCTCCACGCACTCCCCCAGATCCAGCTCCGCGTACGCCACCCCTTCCTCCCCGACCACCTCCCCGCCCACCTGCGCGCCTGTTGGGTCGAGGAATAGACTCGCGCCCTGCGTCAGCCCGTCCAGCGTCGCCGCCGCAGAGGGTGCGTGCGCGACTAGCTCATCCCGCATGGGTTTGTCCATGAAGGAGGAGCACAGGACGCCGAAGCACTTCGCCTCGAAGCAGTGCGCGGCGCTGCGCGTGCGGTTGGCGGCGAGGTTGTCGTATTGCTTGCCTGCTGCTGTAGCACCGGCTGAAGCGGCTTCGGAGTCTGCGATCTCGGGCGCCGCGCGACGGGTAGGCCAGACGGGCGGCCAGGAGCTGATGTGCAGCTGCTCGCCCTGCGCCATCAGGCTCCAGCGCGCCAGTGGGTTGGTATTCTCCCCACAGATCAGACTCCCCACTTTCCCCAGCCGCTCCGTGTCGACGACTTTCAAGCCGTGACCGTCGCCGGGGGACCAGACGAGCTTCTCGTAGAATGTGGGCATGATCTTGCGGTGGTGGTTGAGGATCTTGCCTTCGTCGCTGATGAGGACCGTGGAGTTCCAGATGCAGCCGACGGAGTGCTGGGAGCGCTCGTTGAAGCCGATGTGTGCGATGATGCGGTTCTGCGAGCAGGCCTGCTGTAGGGTGCGCATCTCCTTGCCGTCGATCAGAAGGCTCTCGCGGGCGAGGCGGGCGAAGAAGGCGTGGTTGTCGATCGGGGCTGCGATAGCGGCCTGGAATCATCGTGAGCGGGTTTCTGCGTGTTGGGTGATTGGGTGGACGCACCCAGAGCGGGAACGCCGGGATGTACGTCTCTGGGAAGACCACGAGGTCGGCGCGGTTCTGCGCAGCTTCGCGGATCAGACCCACGGTCTTCTGGACGGTCTTGGCGGTGTCTAGGAAGACGGGGGCGACGTTGCAAGCTAGGCATGGGTCTTAGCCGGACGCTTGTAGAAGGCACGAGTGAGACACGTACCAGCGACCCGCACCTTGGGTAGCCAAGAGCCCATCGTGCGCCCTCGGCGGAGGAAAGGGGAGCTCCGTGAAGAAGTAGTGAGTGCTGTGGTGAGCAGCTATCGTCGGCCCCAAGTCACGTTGATCTTGGGTTGTGAGGAAGGGTGGCGGCGTAATGTACAGCTTATACCAATTACCGTACATACATGTACACGATCGAGCCCTAGAGGGCTCGCCCTGACCTGCTCTTCCTGGGTATAGCTCGGGAGGATTGCGGAGCCAGTGGCCGTGCGGGGTACAGATCTGGCGGTGCTCAATGTGTAAGCCGCCAAGAGCCTCGGGATGTTCCACTATCACAGCAGCAGGCAGGCCGGTACGGCTTGTCGCGTTGAAGTCGATCTGGGCAAGTGAGGCCGCCAGGGCATGGGGCCTTCGTCCGTCGCGCACCTTGCAGCCTGCCGCGAGTGCTTTCCGGAAACGCCGCCGCGGATTCTTTTGCCGTAGACTTGCGGGAAAAGACCGCTGGCTCTGCGCGGTGGGCTGTCCTCGTGTGCTTTATCGCTCTGCTGGACGTCCCGGTCGTGTTCAAGCCGCCACCGTTCTCCCTATGGACATATCGTGTCCACAATTTCCGGTCGTATACGCTTCCGCGTGGGGAGGAACAGTAGCGTCGGCGGAGCGTAGGCGCCGCTGTCGTTCTGGTGAGCAAACCCGGGCGTGGATCGCACAAGAGACGGCGGGATTCCAGGTCCGGCGAAGGTGTCGTGCCGTGGCAAGGTCGCACCAACCCAGCGTGGAAAATCATCACGCCCCCGTCTTGCCCGCCAGTGGATCTGATGCAGCCTGAATCCTGGACAGCCTCAGCCAACAGCGAAGCAGTCCTCCAACACCCCCATCAGCTCCGCCTGCCCCGCCCCCGTCCCGCCCTTCCAGTACTCCTCCGCCTCGCCCTGCTCCTCTCCCCCCGCCCGCCCATTCCTCCCCACCGTACCATTGACCACCACCTCCTTCTTCTCCAACCCGTTCGCCCTCCCATTCTCGTACCCGGCATCCTCCGGCCACCTCCCCAACCCAATCCCCTCCTGCAGAAACCGACTCCGCTTCAAGAACGGATCGTGCAGCTGCAGCGACGTCCGCAGATCCTCCATATCCATCGGTCGCCTCTTGGCCTGCGCCTCGACTTCCACCGGCAGTAACCCCCCCGCACTCCGCTGCAGGACGCCGCGCTCGCCATCCACTTGCTCCCTCCTCGCCACCCTCCGGAACTTGGCCGTCTGAATGCAGCCCTCGGCGTTACTCCGCGCGTGCGCCATCCACTTGCCCAAGATCTCCTTCAGATACACCTCCGTCGCCTGCTCGACCAGCTCCGCGCAATGCTGCAGCGCGGTCTGCGTGCTCCCCGCCAGCCCTTCCTCGGCGCAGATGGGCTCGATGCGGTTCTGCATGTCGTTCTGCGACGGGAACTCCAGCGTCTCGCTGGCCAAGGGCTGGGCGTAGCGGCGCCGGGCCTCGAACTCGCGGTTCGTCCACGCGAGACCGCCGCCGGATGGGGGCGCGATGTCTGTGGATGAAGGCGGTTTGACGGCGAGGGAGTGGTGGTAGTCCTGCATCTCCTTGAAGCCGTCGGGCGGCTTCACCTCGCCCGTGCCTGTACCGGATCCGTCCTTGCCTATCGCCTTCAGCCGCCGCCGGTCCCGCGCATGCAGCGCCATGGTCTCCCGCTTCAGCCGCTCCTCGGTCTTGTCGTTGGCGCCCGCGCTCGCGCCGCCGGCGGTCTTGGCCGACGAGGCCGAGTTGTCGGTCGCGACGACCCAGGGCGCGACTTCGGTGGGCGGCGGGTCGCGGTAGAGGTTCGCGAGCAGGCCGACGATGAGGGTATTGTGCAGCTGGAGCGTGGGGGCTGAGGGGCGAGTGGAGTCCGCGGGGGTGGGGAGGGAGGGGGTGGGGGAGAGGATGGGGTGGAGGACCCAGGCGAGCTCGGCTTGGTTGAGGTTGCCTGGGAGCGTGTGTTAGAGTATCGTCGCGATGGAAGGGGTACGGCAGCTCCCTCACCCATCACGAACGCGTTCACGGCGGTCTTGTACGCTGCCCAGTGCTCGCCCAGCCCGGCCTTGAGCTGGGTGTAGATGGGCTCCAGGTCCACGCGCGGCACATGGACTTTGCCATCCTTCTGCGCGCTCGACTGCGGCGTCGGCAGGATCTTGGTCGCGAGGGTGGGCGAGAGGGTCGGCAGGGTCAGGTCGGCGGGGTTCATCGTGTCGCTACCGGCGCATGCTCATCGATGGGGGCAGATGAGCTTGGAGGCCAAGTGGTGCGCCGGTAACAGAATCGGGCGTCAACTTGTGGATGTGAACATCAGGCGGGCAAACAATGGCGAGAAGACGCCAGAAGGTGAGCAGGTAGGCTGCATATGGGTGTGCATGTGGGTGTGCATGTGAGACAAGTAGAGTTGCTTCGCGACGTCGCCGTCGTTAACTCCGTCGCAAATCCGACGCAGGTACGGTAGGAGGTATATATATATTTGCGTAATTCGACGATGTATCATCAATCGATCGACGCATACGCGATTGATAGAACAGGAGGAGAACGTGATTATAGACCGACCCTCATGTTTTGCGCCGTTCTGATATCCAAAGCTGCTTCCGAAATGCTACGTAGATGCAGTCAGACGTATCGCTGCTTGTGGTTCGCAATCCACTGTCCAGCACGCTCAACCTCCAAATCCGAAAGGCAGCTTCCGATGCAGCCGCATGCTGATCTCGACGTAGTCGCCCTCGTTCTCCGGCGTGATAACACTATGCCTCATCAAAAATTCCATCAGCACCGCCGCGGAATCCGGCTTGAACTCCTCGTTCAACAACCTCGCCTGCACCTCCGCGACCGTCAAACAGTAGAACTCGCCCACCTCATCATCATGCGGCTTCGGCACCACATCACCCGGCAGCTCGATATCGTAGACGTAGATATAATCCGGCACCACCAGCCCCTGCTCGCCGGGGAAACCCTTCCCAGTAAGCGAGACATGGCTGATCGCCCCTCTCGAGCGCGCGAGCCGTCTGATCACATCTCCAGGCAGCGACGCTTCCTCGTCCGCTTCCTCGATGATCGTCTGGAAGGGAGAAGCACCGGACTTGATCCCGCCCGCGACGGTCGTGTCGAGCATCCCGGGGTATGTGTAGATCGTCGCCGAGCGGCGCGGGATCCAGAGTCTCATGCCGACGTCGGGATCCAAAGTGTAGGCCACGAGATGGGCGCCGCGTTGCGTGATACCGAAGAGTGCTGCGGCGAAGCGCTCGACGTGTACGATCTCGCCGTACGTTGCGGAGATGATGGGGAAGGGCTCGCTGTGCCGGCCGCAGAGAAGACCGAAGAGGTTCTTGTCGATGCAGATGTTGATCAACTCGGCGAACGCGGCATTGATCGCTGATGCGGTGTGCTGGCCTTGCGACCGGTCTAGCACGGCCACACTCCGGGGCGGCTCGTGGCGCACGTCGAAGCTCGTCGTCCAGGGCATCGTGGCCACGATCGAGGGCAGCATGTAGCCATGTGATTTGGCGTCGTGGGGGAGGTAGAGCTTGTAGTACCCTTCAATCGCTGTAGCATCTTCGGGGAAGCTTGGGGAGGATCAGCTGTCGAACTGACGGGCAAGTTTCGTGGATCATATTGGCAATGCGTACTCATCGCACGCCGCGACTAGGGAGAGATAGGTGGCGGTGCCGTGGACCTTGGGATCAGCCATGTTGCAGTCTCAAAACCTTCAACGCCACCTATGTGCCATCATCGCGCAACGACGAGCACAGGGGGGATCTGTAGATCAGGGCCACGTTCGTCTCGGGAAGATACCCGTGCAGTAGACATGAGAAGAGACATTGATGGAACGCTGCCCCGTCGAGAACAGCTTCATGCCTCAGGCTGCAACGATGGCCCCCTTGGACTTCACGTCCTCTCCAGCTGTGTGGGACGTAGCATGCACCCTTCCACGCGCCGCGTCGCGCCATTGCACCTTTCGCGTGCGCTCACCGGAGCAGTCGTTGGAGCAGCGCGTCGTCCGAGACAATGCATAGTCGCATACTGGCTCCAGTCGCGCCACCTGACCGCCGCAACAGCGCCGAGTCAAGAAGCCATCCCGCTCCGGAAGCATCTGAAAGATGAAGCCAAACGGAAGAAGTCGGACGCCAAAGGGCAATCAAACAAGACGAGTCCGGATGATCCCCGACTCCAGAAATGGGAGCTCACTGTCGGCATCGAGATCCACGCCGAGCTGAACACGGCATGCAAGCTGTTCTCGCCTGCGCCGGCGGAAGCGACGGAAGCCAGCGATGGCGGAAGCCCCAACAGCCGCGTCGCGTTGTTCGACGCTGCCATGCCTGGGACTCAGCCGCAGTTCCAGGTCGCAACTCTCCTGCCCGCTCTCCGTGCGGCGATCGCTCTCGGCTGTGAAGTACAGCATATAAGCGGCTGGGACCGAAAGCACTACTTCCACTGGGACCAGCCCAATGGCTACCAAATCACGCAGTACTATCAGCCCTTCGCCAAGAACGGAACCCTATCCCTCTCCGCTTCGGACGGCGTGCCTTCGTCTGATCTCAACGGCGCCGAGCACATGGAGATCGGCATCAAGCAGATCCAGATGGAGCAGGACACGGCCAAGACGAGCAATGTCGGCAGCTCGACTTACCACGTAGATTACAACAGGGCAGGGGTACCGCTGATTGAGATCATTACCCTGCCTCAAATCCATACCCCGCAGACCGCTTCTGCCGTGGTGCGGAAGATCCAGGCGGTGCTGAGGAGTGTCGATGCATGCGTGATCGGGATGGAGCTCGGTGGACTCCGCGCAGACGTCAATGTATCCGTTCGCCAGCGCGGCACGAGTGGCGTGGGGTCAAGCTACAGTGGTGTAGGTGGTCTGGGTCAGCGGACCGAGATCAAGAACCTGTCGTCGTTCAAAGCCGTGGAGGACGCCATCCTTGCGGAGCGAGATCGACAGATCGGCGTACTGGAAGCCGGGGGCGTGATCGAAGGCGAGACGCGGGGATGGACTCTGGGTGCAACTGAAACGACTCGGTTACGTGGCAAGGAGGGCGAGGTGGACTACAGGTATATGCCGGATGCCGACCTGCCACCTCTGGTCATTGGTCAAGATCTGGTGCAGCATCTCAGGGATACACTGCCTGCCTTGCCTGCCGCCCTCGAATCGCAGCTGCAAGACTGGTACGGGCTAAGTCTCAAGGACGCCAAAACGCTCATCGATCTCGACGACGGCGATCGCTTGGACTTCTTCGAGCGGACCGTTGCCTTCGTTCTCGGCGAGATAGGCACTTCCGACGCCGAGCAGCGCAAGACCGGCAAGATCGTCGGCAACTGGGTGCTACATGAGCTGGGCGGCCTCCTGACCACGCACGAACGCGCTTGGGCGGACGTGAGAATCACGGCCGACGAGCTGAAGGACATCCTGCTGTGTCTGCGCCGGAACGAGATCACCGCGCGCGTGGCGAAGCAGCTCCTCGCGGACCTCCTCCAGTACCCGCCGCCACCGGCCGGGCCATATTGGCCAAGCATGGACAACCGCCCGACGGTCGATCAGCTGATCGAGGCGGGGAATCTGCGCTTGCGGCCGTTGTCGGAGGAGGGGTATGAGGGGTTGGCGAGGGGGATCATGGAGGAGAGCCCGGAGATGGTCAGGGCGGTGCGGGAGAAGGGGCAGAGGGGGAAGATTATGTGGTTTGTGGGCCAGATGGTGCGGAGGGGGGAGGAGGGGACGGTGGAGCCGGAGAAGGCGAGGGAGGTTGTGGAGCGGTTGCTGGGTGGTTGAGGGGCTGCAAGCGAGATCCAGGATGCGGTCAGCCATCATCTGATCTTCGGACTGCGTCCGAGCTCAGCATGTCGGTACTGCGAGCCCTTGGCGTATGAGCATCCCGATGCGACGCTCCCTACCACCGTGGCCTGCACTGCAGCCGCCGCGCTTTGTTGTGCAGGAGCCGACACATCACGGAGCCTACCGCTAGCACCTCGTGTCAACAAGCCGTGCTCCGTTGATTCACAATGCAGGCTTCCGACCCTGCTATACCCAGATCGAACGCCTTGCTAAACAACGCGAGCAATCGAGCAATCAATACCTTTCACGTCATACAACCAAGCTCCCCAGCCCGACCCGCATCTTCTCCACCCCCTTAACCCCAACCCCCCTCAACCCTCCCAGCTGGCCCAGCGACCGCACCCCTCCGCTCCCTTCCTCGTCGAGGTCGCACAGGCAACTGACGATGGCCTCCGCCTTCTTCGCACCCACGCCCTTGAGCAACTTGATCCGGCTCACATCCCGCGTATTGATGATGTGCAGCAGGTGCTGCGTGCGGGGAGTCTGGGCGGTGGCGAGGGCGTGGGCCCGCCCGTCTGCGCTCGCGATGCCGTTTTCCTCATCATCGGGTTCGTCGGGGGGCGGGGGGTGTGAGACGGCGACTTCTGGCAGAGACGCCGTAGCGGAGCGTCTGCCGGGTCCCGGGCGCCGGAGCTTGGTCCGCGGGCGGTACGCGAAGGCCTCCTCGTCGTCGTCCTCGTCCCCTGCGTCCACTGGCGCAGAGCCGAGGGCGTCATGGTAGCTGTCGTCCTCCTCCTCCTCCTCCACGACCACCGCTTTCCGTCGTGCCGTCGGCCTCTGCGTCCCCTCCACCCCGTCCACAACAGCAGCGGCTCGAGGCTCGACTCCCAGACCCCCAGACCCCGGCCTCCGCTCCTCGGCCCTCGTCCGAGCAAGCCGTGACTGCAGCGCCAGCACTTTCCTCCCCAACTTCTCGTTCCCGGGGAAGAACTCCAGCGCGCGCGTGTACATCTCCAGCGCGGCCCCCTCCTCCCCCCTCCCCTGCATCTCCTTCCCCCGCACCAGCAGCCGCAGCCCCTCCCCCCGCTCAGTCTCCTGTCCCGCGATCCGCTTCTCGAGCGCGTCGAGGCGGCGCTGCACGACTTCATCCAAGGGGAGTACCGGCTCTGGTATCAAGGCGGTGGTGCAGTCCGCGCGTTCGGCGAGGGCCTCGGCGACTTTACGCGCGACGAGCGCTTCGATGGCGGCGGTGCTCATGCCCGGCTCTGCGGGTCGGGGGGGCGGTGCGCCGTCGTCGTCGCTGCGTCGCGCGAACTTGCTCGGGCGGCCGAGGAGCGCGGGCCCCAGGGCGTCGCCGGCGGTGCGTTTCCCGGGCGACCTTGGTGGCGCGCCGGAGTGCCGCGCCGAGCTCGTATTGGCCGAGTGGGAGTGCGAGGGCCGGGGGGGCGGTTTGTCGGTGAAGACGGCGAAAGCCTTGACCGGCTTGGACGCGGGCGCGCCGAGGTCCTGCAGATGGCTGCTCTGCGACAGGACCTTGGAGCGCAGGGGCTGGCGATGCAGGGTGGGCGCGGCGTTGAGCGAGTGCAGCCTCGCCCCCTCCGCCTGACTCTTGCCCGGCGCCAGGCGGTAGACGGGCGGATTCTCCACCTCGTTGACCTCGACCTTCTTCGTGCGGTTCGCGAAGTTGAGACTGCTGAGCGTGTCCAGGTGGTAGCTCCGCACGGGCGCGAGGTTGAGGATCATGACCGTGACCCCGTCGTTCTGGCCCAGGGCCAGGATGCGCGTCATCTTGCTCTCGCGGTACGGGACGCGGGCCTGCTTCCGGCCGATCGCCTCGACGCACTGCGCGAGCACGAAGAGGGATCTGTTGATGCTCGCGCTCTCCACCATGCGCGCGTCCTTGTTGTCCGTGCGCCGGTTGTCCTCGGAGCCCGCGAGGTCGATGGCCGAGGCTGTGCTGACCCGGGTTGCGTTCCCGGTGGTTTGGGTGACTTTGACGCAGAGCACGGCGTGCGAGCGCGAGGAGTGCGCGTTCAGTTTCGTGGCCGAGGTGCTGCGGTTCACGTTCGCCTGGTCGTATAAGAGCTCGAACTCCTTGAGCGAGGTGCACGGCCGCTCGGTCAAGCCCACGACCTGCGTCTTGCCATTCCCCGTATCCCGGATCGGCAGGCCGGCCGGCGTGCGCTTCTCGGGCGGCTCGAAGAGGTCGAAGACGCGGTCGTTGTAGATCTCGTAGTAGCTCATCGCCACGCTGACCCGCGTGTCCTCCCCACCGTCCTTCTCCAGCTTCCGCGCGCGGCGGTAGATGCTCGACAGCAGCCGCGGGATCACGCCCCGCTCCGCCAGACTCTTGCCGCCGCGCATGGTGTGCGTCTTCCCCGTCCCCGTGACGCCGTACGCGAAGAGCGTGACGTCGCACCCCTTGAACAGCTGTTTCACCGTGGGCGCGACCTCGGCCTCGTACAGCTGCGCCTGCGTCGCGGCGCGGTCGTAGACGCCCTGGAAGTGGAAGGTGTAGGCCTCGCCCGCGTTCTTGGGGTTCGGGATCCGGACGAGGCTGGTCTGCTGGGTGTCGTCGGCGTCGCCCGGGGCGCGCGCGGCGGAGACGATGACATCCCGCTCGATCTCGGCATTCAGGAGGGGGCGGATGCGGGCCACGACGCGGATGCTCATCGTGGGTGGGATGCTGGGGTAGGACGCTGAGGGGGTGAATCGGGAGCGAGACCCGATGTCTGAGCCCTCCCAACTGAATGCGCCTACAGCACTTTTGGTCAGTGACGCCGATGTTCAATCAATGCCGTTGCCAGGGCAACGACGGGTCGGGACGAAGACGATCTCCCGCCGACGTCCTTGGGACCACGTCGGCGCACATCATCATCCTGTCTCCAAGCCGCCGGGACCGACTTAAACCGCGTGTCAGTGAAGACTGAGTGCGAGCCTAAGGCGCCATGTACCTCCCTCCGAGAGGCACAACTCACCCAGCACTGGGCGCCCGCTCGTCGTCCCCGCCCTGCTTCACGTTCACCCAGCGTTTCAGCCCGCCAGCGAATCACAGCCCGCCATCGGCCTCCCTCGACCTCACTCTGAGATCGGACGCCGCCGCGGCAGCGGACAAGATGGCAACACGACGCGCCCGGCACGCATCGACCTCGCACAGATCCAGGCAGATGCCCACGCGACCAGGCCCACCGCGTCGTCGGTGCGGACAAACTCCGGCGATGTGGTTGGAGGCAGTAGAGCTAGGGTAGTGTGGAAGTGTCGCTACTTTCTCTTCGTCCTTCTGGCGCTCTCTCCTGCAAGTCTCATTCATTCCGCATTACTACTCTCGCTCCCTATTTCCTACGTTCTTGACAAGACACGAAGCTGGTCTTCGTCAGCCTTAATATCCCAGTCTCTCACCGCTCACACCCGGCACGGAACTACCACCAAGCGCCGCAATGCAATACCCGGCAGCCACAGCTCTGCTCCTCCTTTACGCGTCAAGTGCGATCGCTGGACCTCTACCCGTGTACACCAACGCTACCGACAGCAATGCCTCGCCTCCACCGTACCCCATGCGACCCAGCACGCTCCTAGCCGCTGCAGCAAGCCCCATGACCGAGGACCGCACGACAACGTCAAGCTTGACCTTGGCTACGTCCGGCAGCTCGGCATCCTTGCCAAGCGTCGTGGGCTACGGATCGTTGAGCGTAAGCGGAAGTGCAGCACCGGCCGCCCAGACTCGCGTCGCGTCCACGGCCACCTTCTTCAGCTACTCCCCGCTCTCGACGACCGGGTCTGCTCCCGTAGCATCGATACAGACCAGCTCGTCCATCAACGGCACGACGACGCTGACACTCTACACCACCGTCGCCTCGAGCGCGAGCCCCACGCCCTCGGACGCCACGCCAAGCGAGACCGTGCAGCCTGCAGCAGGTCTGAACGCGACAATTCCCGCCACGGTGTCCACCTCGGCAGTATTCAGCAATCCAATCTCGAGCTCCGGAGCGGCGACCAGTACCCCTCAGGCGGTGTACGGGAGCGTGACGCTCACGTACTCTACCAGTATGGACTCCGCTACCGACGCAGTGACTCTGCTGCCAACGGGAAGCAGTGCTGCGTCTCGGTCGACCGACTCGCCTGCGATGTACGGCAGCGTCACGCTCACTTACTCCGCCACCGCAGATTCCGCAACGGGTGCCGTGACTCTGCTGCCGACCGAGAGCAGTGCCGCGGCCCAACCGAGCGACGCATCGTCGAGCGCGAGCTCGGCAGGCGAGGTGGCTTCGTCAAGCGCCAGCGCATCGGAGACGGCGCCAAGCAGTACTGCGGAGATATCGTCGTCAACGGACACGAGCAGCACCAGTACGACCGCAGACGCATCGCAGACCGCTCAGACCTCAGACGGGCCCGCGAACCCGTACCCCTACCCGACCTCCAGCCCCAGCCCCTCTGCAGCTCGCCCGACGACCGCCAGCTCCGCGCCCCCGGCCCCCTCCACGCCCATCCCCATCCCGACCGCGGACGCGACGCCCACCCCACCAGCCTCCGCCGCCTCCGCCGCCGCGTCCCCCTCCCTCCCATCCGCCGGAACCCCATCCGCCCCTGTACCACCACACTCCTCCCCCCCGCCGTCCTCGGGCGACCACGGGGGCGCGTACCCTTACCGCCCCTCCCCGCCCGCTTCCCCATCCGCAGCCCCGTCCTACGCCGCCGCCTCCGCCTCTGGTGGCGGGCTGCTCCCGGATGTTGTGCTGTCGCACTCCCCGGACTTCTACTCGTACGCGCCGTCGAGCACGGACGCGAGCACGGACGCGAGGACGGCGGCGAGCACGGCGGCGAGCGGGCCGGCGGGGGCGGGGATCACGATCGTGCCGGTCCGTCCGAACAGTAATGGCGATGGCGAGGGGGAAGACGCGGTGACGGTGACGGTTACTACGACGGTGGCGGAGAAGACTGTCACGGTGTCGCGGTAGGGTCCGGGAGAGGGGGTGGAGAGGGGTGGGGGGCGGGGTGTGGGTAGTGGGGAGTGGGGAGTGGGAGGGAAGAGAAAGGCGATTAGATTGGTTGAATGATTGGCCGGTCATCAGCACAGTAGGCAGTTGAACGACGAGAGGTACTCGATTGCGCGAGGCGCAACACCCGACTGTGAGTGTGCACGGAGCACGCTGCCGGAACTGGGAACGAGGGCTGGCAATTGCTGGTTGCGAGAGCAGAGGCGGAGGCGACCGGCTACCATGCCTGGTATGGCGCCCCACGTCGCCAAAGATGTTGACATCGTAGACATGTATGTAGTTGTTCCGGTAATGCTTTCGATCCGGTCGATATATATATCCAAGACAGGCGCTGAACATGCAGCAAAACCAAGTATGACCGAGTATACCCAAGCCCCGCAGCCTATACAGAACGCCAACATCGCTCGCTTCAACATGCATCATCCTCGTGACCGCTACGCACACGCCCCACCCAAGGTCACCCAGCCTTCAACACCCCGCCACCGCCACCGCCACCGCCACCCCCCCCACACCAGCACGACCCGTCCCCCTCCCGCTCCACCTGCACCACGAGCTCCATCCCCCGCTCCCGCGCAAACTCCCCAACCCGCCCCCTCACATCCTCCACCTCGGCCCCCTGCGCGGCAAAAACATGGATCACGCCCACGACCCCCCCTCCCCCCTTCCCCGCCCCCTCCCCCCGATCATCGACCCAGAACCGCGGCGCCGCGTACCCCGCCACCCCCCGCATCCCGCTGAGCTCCTGCAGCGTATTCTTGATCCCGTACTCCAGCTCATCCGGGATCACCAGCAGCAGTTTCCGGCCCGAGGTGAGGACCAGCGGGACCGCGGCGGCGAAGATCAGGACCGCGATGAGGATCGCGGCCAGCGGGTCCCAGAGGTACCAGGGCTGCCAGAGGGTCAGCGCGGTGCTGAGGATGACGGCGAGGGAGCCGCCGGCGTCGGCCGCGACGTGCAGGAAGATGCCGTGCATGTTGTCGTTGTGGGCGTGGTCGTGGGCGTGTCCGTGGGCTGGGGTTTGGGGTTGGGGTTGGGGTTTGGGGTTGGGTTTGGCATCGTGGGCGTGGGCGTGGGACCCTTCTTGGCCGTGCGCGTGGCCGTTCGCGTGCGAGTGGCTGTGGTCATGCGGATGGCCGTGCTCGTGCGAATGGCCATGCTCATGCGCGCCGTGATGATCGTGCTCACCCTTGTGCTCGTCACCCCCATGCCCATGCCCATGCCCATGATCGTGCCCCGCATGCGCGTGCTCAAACGCAAACAACCCCACCATATTCACCACCAACCCACACACACTCACCACCAGCAGATCCCCCACATGCCTTAACTCGGTCCCCTCCGTGATCCCCTCGATCGCCTCCCACACAAACTCCACACTAACCAGCATCAGAAACACCCCATTCCCGAACCCGGCCAGCGTATTCAGCTTGCCCCACCCATACGGCTTCTCCGGGCTCTCGGGCCACTTCGACGCGACGGAGGCGCCGAGCCCGACGACCAGGCCGAAGCAGTCGAAGAACATGTGCACGGTGTCACTCAGTAGACCCAGGGAGCCGGAGAGGTAGCCGTAGACCCCTTGCACGAACATGAAGGCGAAGTTGAGCAGGGTGAAGTAGGCGATGCGGCGCGAGTCCTTCTCGCGCAGGATGCCGTGGAGCAGCGAGCCGGGCTCGCAGCGCGAGAGGATGAGGTTGGTGAGGCGGGAGTTGGCGGTAGGTGGCTTGGCGGGCGGTGGATGGTGGGCGTGGGTGGGTTTGTGCGTGTTGTGGGCGTGTTCGTGGGCTTCTTCGTGGTCATCGGAATTATGGGTATCGTACAAGACTCCGAGGAGAGACAATGCGGAAAGGCCACCGTTGACAATCGTGCCGGGCCACAGAGAAGGTGAGTACAGAAACGCGCCCGCGGCAGTGAGGAGGCAGCCGAGACCAAGGCCGGCTTGGTGGCTGCTGCGGAGGGTGTGGGGCTGGGAGAAGAAGATGGCTGCGGCGGTGGCGGCTATGGATAGCGTGCTGAATGTGATCGCGCCCCCAGTGATTGACGGTGAGGTCGATGAGACAACCGAGATGATGACAGTGAGCAGTGTGAAGATGGCGCCGGATAGTAGCGTCATGCTGGCGTCTCCAGTCGATGCCGTCAAGGACGAGGTGGCCGTAAGCCTGCTAGGCGCATTTGAGCTCGACGACGGTACAGCCAGAGAGGGCAGTGGCGGTGGCAGAACGAAGACAGAGATCGCCAACGCCAGATAGCCACCCAACATATGAGTGGTAGGGGCGTGGAACGTCCAGCCGGCGAAATCCGTTGCCATCCCTATGACCAGCACCACGAGGGTCGCTGTCCGCGCCGAGAGGATGTGCTTCCACTCGAAGAGAGTCCGTCTCCCCGGCGTGTCCGCACCGAAGAGATCGGCGGCAGTGGCCGTCAGCAACACCAGACCAGTCCTGAAGCCGCCAATCTGCATGGCTGAAAAGTACGGCAGGCCCAGACTCAGCGCCCGCAGCGTCATCTTCCGTGCCGCATCCAGGCTCAACAGACCCTGCATCTGCTGCTGATACCCCCCCGCGCCTTTCCGGCGATCCAGCGTGCGCTCCGCCGCGCGCAGCTTCGCCAATATACCGACCAGCAGCAACGTGCCGGAGGTCAGCGTGCACGCCTCGACCAGCCCGGAGTCGGCGCTGAAATGCTGCTTGGGCAGCACCCGGCTCTGCCCGCCCGCTCCACGCTGGATGCGGGCGTACGCGGGCAGCTCGTGCGTGCCCCCGCTGAGCTCCTCGTGGGTGATGACGGAGTACGCCGCGGAAGCCAAGAGATACGGCAGCGGGATGAGCAGCGCCGTCAAGGCCTCCGGGAGGGAGAACCAGGAGGGTTTGGCGGGGGGCATGCTGTCCAGTCTCTCCAACGTCGGCCGGTACACCGCACTTCGCGGGTCTGCCGGCCGTCCCAGGTCCGACTCCCCTCGCGGCCTACTCGCGCTCTTGACTCTGGTATGCCAGCTCGACGGCGGTGGCGGCGCATGTAGCCTGCCGTTGTTCTCGAAGGCGAAGGTGTTGGTCTCGAAGGGCGTCTTGTAGAGCTCCTCGGCGGGCGACGGGAGCGGGCTGGTCTCGGCGTGGGTGTAGAGACCATTGTGCGAGCTGGCCTTCTTGAGGCCGTGGCCGGGGACGAAGCCATTGGATGCGGACTTGATGGGGGACAGGTACGAAGGGTTGTTCGAGTAGGATCGGCCGTGTCCCTGGTGGTACGGGCTGCCTCCGTTGGTGACAGGCAGCGCATAGCCCGATGCCATACTGGCGAGCTGGTGATCTCGTCGTCCACGGTGGTACTGTTGCTGTACTGCGGCTAAGGCGTCATGATGAGGTGTACCGTCGGTGATTGCACGGGGGCAATTGACTTCCGCGTCGCCGTTGTCCGCCGTGGCCAGAAGGAGCACGCCAGCAAACGCTTCTCGTCGACGGTCGACCCCCTATCACGTTCCACATCCAGGAAACGCGGACGCGGGACCTTAGCTCCGGGGATCTACCCGCCGCGCAGCAGATCTGCCGCAGCTTGGCGATCGTGTCAGAGGGCACGCTAGACTCGGAATAGAAGGCACGGTTAAAGTGCAAGACAAGCTTAACCGGGGTCAAAACACACACACACTCACATGGCAAACGACGGATTTACTGGTTGATACAGTTCGGCAGCCGCGATGGAGATCCCCTGGCTCCTCATCTGGGAGTCCGGGCTCACAGTGACGGTCACGCTGTCCACCATCCTCACCATCGTCATCTTCTTCCTGCCGAAACAATACGACCACTTCGCCCCCCACGAATTCACCGAAGCCGACTTCACACCCAACGACAAGAAGAACCCCGAGCGCTCCGGCTACGCCTTCTACCAAGCCCACAAGGACGCCGATGGCTGCCTCGAGATCGAGGCCTCGGTGCAAGTCGTCGTCCTGGGCGACATCGGCCGCAGTCCGCGCATGCAGTACCACGCCCTGAGCATCGCCCGCTGTGGTGGCCGCGTCGACCTGATCGGCTACTTCGACCCGACCGTCGACATCAACCCCGAAGTGCGCGCGCACCGCTTCATCCGCATCGTCCCCATCCCGGCCTTCCCCTACCAGGCCTCCAGCCGACTGGCCTTCGTCCTCCTGGCGCCGCTGAAAATCGCCTTCCAGGCCCAAGCGCTCTTCCATGCGTTGGGGTTCCGGTCCAAGGCCTGCAAGTGGATGCTCGTGCAGAACCCGCCGTCGATCCCGACGCTGCTGGTCGCGCAGCTCGTCTGCTTCACGCGCCGCACCCGCCTGATCATCGACTGGCACAACTTCGGGTACAGCATCCTCGCGCTGCGCCTGGGCCCCACGCATCCGCTGGTGCGGATCGCGCAGTGGTACGAGGGCTTCTTCGCCAAGGGCGCGGTCGCGCACCTCGCGGTCACGAACGCAATGTGCCGCGTCCTGAAGCAGAAATGGGGCTTCGATGCCCTGCCCTTGCACGACAGGCCCGCCAATCACCTCCAGCCGCTGACCGAGCAGGAGCGCATGGCGTTCCTCAAAACACGACCCGAGCTCGAAGGCCAGGCCTTCACCCTCCAGGACCGCTCGTGGCGCTTACTAGTGAGCCCCACCTCCTGGACGCCCGACGAAGACTTCTCCATCCTCCTAGACGCCCTCATCAGCTACGCCACCGAGCGCCAGCGCGACAAAACCCTCCCCCGGCTCTGGGTCGTCATCACCGGCAAAGGGCCCCAGCAAGCGCACTACACCGCCCAAATCGAACAGCACGTCCACGCGGGCAATCTGGAGGACGTCATCGTCTCGACCGCCTGGCTCAGCACGGCCGACTACGCGCGCCTGCTGGGCTCCGCCGACCTGGGCATCTCGCTGCACAGGTCCTCCAGCGGCGTCGATCTGCCGATGAAGGTGGTGGACATGTTCGGCACGGGCCTGCCCGTGGCCGGGTGGAGTCGCTTCGAGGCCTGGGCCGAGCTGGTCACGGAGGGGGAGAATGGGAGGGGGTTCGGTAGCGCGGACGAGCTGTGCCGCATTTTGCAGGAGCTGTTCGGAGGAAGTGAGCGACAGCTGGCGAAACTGAGGCAGGGCGCCCTGAGGGAGCAGGAGCGGCGGTGGGACGACGAGTGGATGCCCGTGGCGGGACACCTGCTCGGTCTGAAAGCCGGCGAGCGGGCGCCGAGCCGGTTCTTTGATCCGAAAGCCGATCTATAGTGTATGCTGTATATCCCATCATATCCGACACCTCAGCCGCCAGCCCACTTTCGAGATACGCGCGCCGATGATCAGTCCTCCCCCAATCATGAAGCACGTCCCAGCCCATACAAGGGCGTACAAATAGTCACCGTCCTTCTGCTGGATCAGCGCCCCCGCGAGCGGAGGACCCGTCAAGCACGCAAAGCTCACCAAGCTGAACCCCATGCCCATCCGCACCCCCGTCTTGCTGATATCGGTATTCAGACTCGCGAGCGCGGCGGGCCACATACTCTGGATCCCCGCCGAGCCCGAGCCATAGATCGCGGCGAAGTCGTACAGCGTCGCGGGGCGGTGGATGCCGATCCAGCCGTACATCATGATCCCGCACAGGAACACAAACGGGAGGAGGACATTCAGCGGGCCGAAGCGGTCGGCGAAGTAGTTGGGCACGAGGCGCCAGAAGAAGCCGACGCAGACCATGGTCAGCAGGAGGTTGATGGACTCCTGGTACGTCATGCCCAGCTGGTCCCGGCCGTAGGAGCCGACGTAGAAGAAGGCGAAGTAGAGGCCCCAGAAGAAGAAGAAGGCCGCGGCGCAGAAGAGCATGTACGGCGCTTCGTGCAGCGCGGCCCACTCGACGATCGGTCCCGTGCGTCGAGGGGGTAGCCGGGTGCGGTAGAAGGCTACGGTCACGATGTCGACAGCCAGCATGATGAAGCCGATGATGCGGATCGTCCAGCCGAACCCGATCCGGGGCAGCAGCTGCTGGACCAGGATCGGGAAGAGCACGCCTCCGGTGCAGGAGCCCAGGGCGCCGATGCCGAGGACGAGGGCGCGCTTCCGGACGAAGTAGGTGCTGGTCAGGCCCATAGTGGGCGTGAACTGGAGGCCGTTGGCGAGGCCCATGCACAGGCCCTGGGAGAGGAAGAGCTGCCAGTACTGCGTCGCGACGGAGGTGGTGAAGATGCCGAGGAGTTGCAGGAAGCAGCCGGCGAGGTAGACGTGCCGGAAGTAGCCTGCGTCGAGGGCGCGGCCGGAGAACTAGATGTGAGGTCAGGTCACTGAGGCTGTTCCCGGGGTAGAGATCATGCGTACGGTGCCGATGAAGAAGAGTAGCCACAGTTGGACACTGCCCACCCACGAGATGGTCGAGGGCGAGACGTTCAGCGTCTCCTCGTAGTACGTCTGGAAGCTCTGCACACCACATTAGCCCTCTGTCACGGTCCCCCATACGGCCTGTCCGTACTCCAAACGCTGTCGTGTACCCGAACGTGTTGAAGATGGTCAAGTGCAATAGGATGGCCTGAGTCCACGCCACCCTCCCCCCGTCGGGAGGTGGTCCCGGGTCGGGCCACGATGCCGTCGACCTGCCGGTGAGTGTTCGTCGCGGTGCACTGGATGTCGTACTGCTGGCTTTCTCGGAGGCCTGCCCGCCGAGGGTCCTGCTTGAGTCTTCTGGCGGCGTGGTGCGTTCATTGGCCTCGTCTGCTTGAACCGGCGAGATGTCGCTGCCCTCGGTGCCGGGCTTGTTGTCTTCGATGCCATCCTTCTCCGACTCGGCCTTGCTCGGTGCCGATGGAGGCATCGGCGCTCGCACTGACTCT
>JAWDJV010000220.1:0-27550 GCA_033119285.1 Teratosphaeriaceae sp. CCFEE 6253 | reverse complement strand
GCTCTTCACAGAAGTCTAGACACGGAGAATTGGGTGGATGGACTGGTACTGGCTGGGGAGGAGGAGGACAATGGGAATGTAGATGGTGAGATCGGGGGCAAGCTACACCCACCTTATAGACGGCAGCAGCGTCCCAGCCGCGGCCGCGCCGTCGGGAGCAGGCATCGCGTGTCACGCTCTTCTCATCAGGGCATCCTCCAACGCATACCTCGGTGCAGGAGGAACGTGGGGTCGAGGGGCGCGAAGGCGGGGTAGAGGGGACTCTTGGAAGGTCCCACCCACCATGCGAGACCCACCCACCGGGCTGCGAGAGGAGCGCGGATGTGTTCCGGCGTGGGCAGGCCTTGAGGTAGCAGCCGGCGCACCTACCGGATGCTGGGCGTGCGCGGGATTCCGAGGGACCTCAGCCAGCCTCCCCCGGGAAGTTCCAGCTGTGGATGAGAGTGTTAGTGACAGCTGGAGCTCGACGCCATCCCCACACTCAGGCCAGGGCAGCGGGATCACATCCGGGGCCCTTCGGTCTTGACTCGGGTGCATATCCGCGGGGTCCGTGGGGCAAGACCCGGGCTATTGCCGACAGCTCCGGTATTCAACCGCATGCTCGTGCGGAATGGTACCTCAGATGTGCAGCCGCTGCGACGAGGACGGAGGCCTTGGCTGTGTCGAGAGGTACCACGGTCAGCCTCCTGAGGCAGTGATGACGGTGGCGCTATCTGTACAGGTATCTAGACAAGCATATCAATACAACATGTGAAGAGTGGCACACCGATCCGGCCTGCGTCTCGGGGACACAGCTGAGAATGTGCAGATGGCGCCTGGCCGGGCAAGGGGTCGGCTGTATGCAGGACTGAGTAGTCGAGTCCGTGTTCTGTGCCTGATGCTCCAGAGAGGCTTCCTCTGCCAGACGGCGAGGCCTGCCGTGCTGACGTTGCAGTCGGGATTCTCTCCCGCTGGCGGGGACCAGAAGCGGCTGCCCCAGATGGTCTGCGCGGAGTAGATCGACGTCGACGGCGTCCCGTGGCCCGGATCCTGAGTCGGGATCCCTCATCTATACAACCCACACATCCCACCTCCCTCTCAGCCTTCCGCCTCGACTGCCTTGATCTTCTCCACCCCATCCCCGATCCGCTTCGCCCTCTCCTCATCCTCAACACTCAACTCGAACCGCCGCATGCGCGACACGATCCGCTCGTCCAGCGCCATGGGTTCAATCCACACACCTTCCTCCCCTTCCTTCCGCGGCTGCCACGTCGTCTTCCACCACTCCTTCTCCTCGTGCGCGAGGACCTGAGTCGCCTCCGACTGACTTGCTCCCCCACCACCACTTGCCGCAGACCCAGCGTCGTGCTGCGGAGCTTCTGCAGAGCTTGAAGGCAGACTACTGAAGCCCCGATGCGAGGACGCGAGGACGGCGGCCGCGACGTCGCGGCCGACGGTGTCTGCCAGTCTTCGGCGGGTGAGGAAGCGGTAGATGCGGATGGGCGTGTTGCGGATGCCGAGGAGGTGCGGGAAGGGGATCGCGGTGCTGGGGCCGACGATCTCGGGCGCGGAGGCGGAGATCTGGGAGGAGGCGTAGGCGGCGGGCGCGATGTAGGGGGGCGGGTTGCGGGGTTTGGGTTTTTCTTCTGCTTCTTTCGGGACTTCGTCTGCGAATGGTGGGTCCGCGGCCGGGGATGCGTCGTTGGATGGCTGTGTTGCTGGTGAAGTTGTGTCGGCTGGCAAGCTGGCAGCCAATACCTCTACTGCACCCTGTGCAGGCGCGTCTCCCAGAGATGCCCGCCCGGGTACGTGCTCCTGCTGCATCGCTTCACCACCTAGCGGCGCAGCTACCACCGGCTCCTGCGCCGGCCCCAGCCAGCCCTCGTGCATACCCCGGACATACTCCTTCCACGTGTTCCTGCCCACAATCAAATCCCCACCCACACCGAGCCAGTCCTCCGTCCCCGTCTTAGTCCTCATCTCCGCGACCGGATCCTCATCCTCCTCCCCAACCGCCCCCTCCCCCCGCCTTCTCCTCTTCCTCCGCGCCCTCTCCGCCGTCTTGAACCGCACATCCCCCTCCTTCCTCCCCTCCACCACATCCCAATCCATCGCCCCCGCAACCAGAATCGGCTTGATGTACTCGTGGAAATGCTCTCTCGCGCTTCTCAGCCCGTCGCCAGGCGGCGCCGAGAGGTAAATCGTGAGTCGTCGCGGCATGAGCTTGGTGTCCAGCGGTTGGCCCGCGAGGTGCGAGACGGCATCGCACCATTTCTGCTTGGCCAAGCGAGTATGGTACTTGTCGTAGGCGACGGCCGAGGCGAAGGAGCCGGTGATGGCGAAGAAGATGGACCAGTTGCGGGAGGGGAGACGGAGGCGCGGGACGCCTTGATATATACATCAGCTACTTGTGTGGCTATGGAAGGGGTATAGCTCATCTCACCCATCATCCTAAAGACCGGGTTTCCGTCCGGCATGGGCTTCTTCGGCGCCGTGGCGGAGGTGTTGACGCCGATGCCATCTTTGCTCGGAACGGCGGGAGCGGCAGTGATATTAGCTGCGGGCTGGGCAGGAGGTGCGCTGGAGGGTTCAGACATCAATGATATGGTATCCTGTAGGCGATCATGTGCCAAACGTTTCGCAGGGGAGAAAGCTGGGACGGAAGGGTTCCGTCTCCCGCGGCGAGACCTCCTCAACTCCACTCTCCCGTCCCTCACTCACACTCTCCAGACTTCGATCATGCCATAACGCAGGGAGCCATGTATGCGCACGCTGGCGCCGGCAAGCATTCTCGTGGTGCCTAGAAGTATTCATGATGCGATTGAATCGCCCCCCAAGCCCCCGGGATTCTGTTCAAGCCTGTTTAAAACTACTGGACTGGCGCACCTGGCTCAGACCAATGGAGACACGTACAACGCAGCGCCAGACTCCTGGTCGTGTCTAGAAGATGATGTTTGCCTACAGACTCTTGAAGGCTGAACAAACAACTTGTAGCGTCAACGAGCGAAGGAGCGGGCTCACAAGCAACCTGAAGAACATCGGAGCGTTTTGTACCATAAGGCAAACGACCGCCTCGGTATTATCACCCTCGTCGTGTGCGAGTTCCTCCATGAGCAGCGATGTGATCTGAAGAGCTATGGAGCGCGTACCCTGCAGTCGACACCTTCAAAGGATGTGTATCTTCGAATATCCGTTTGCGCTTCACGCTCATTCGCAGATTGTCACATGGGCACATGTGCACTCATGTTGCCGTACCGATGCTCGATGACGTATAAATAGGTCCCGCAACCGCCCGCGCCGTTGAGACTTCCCTCAAATGCCCACTCGCAGAACCTGTGGACTCTCCGCAAACATCGGCAAGACTACATCGCAAGTGCAAATCGAGTTTGAAACGGATAGGACGCACTCAGACACCATGGTACTCGGCAAGAGAAAGCGCGCTGGCACGAGCCGACTTGAGACCTTCGCCACGCAACTTGTAGCAGATGATTCCAAGCGCTCGTTTCTCGACCTACTCGCCGAGTTGCGTGATGCCGTCTACGAGCTGGTATGCATCAGTACAGGCGGTCTCCATCTCTCACGGGACCCCAAGCGGAAGTCATTATTGGCATCGACGTCGAGACTCGGACGGGCCAACAAGCAGATTCGGGTAAGGACTCCCTGGGTGCAATCCCTGAGAAGTGTCCAATGTAACCCGCTGACCTAGCCACGCATCGCTCCATAGTCCGAGTTTTTCGCCACTGCCGCCCGCTACGCAGACATTACCACGACGGCAGTGGGGCTGGACTTTGACCACATTGTCACATTCCTCAACAAGCACACTGACGCCGAGCTCAACACGTTGCCCACATTCGCCAAAGCCGCTACGCCCTCAGGCCGCTCGTTCACCATCAAGCTCATGCCCGCTGTTGGCCTGCACACAAGCTTCAAGGCCCTCCCCGAGGAAAAAGGTCTTGCGCGCTGGCTGAACCGCACCCGGCACCCGAGGAAGCAGGGCGCGAATATCCGGTACGCGTACGTGGCGCACGAGTCCGCCGTACGCCGCGCCAGAACTACCGCAAATCGGGGCACGTTGCAGTGGATGAAGCGGGTGTGTGTGCGGCAGAGTGAGGCAATACGGACACGGGGTGAGATTCCGGGCCGCGAGGAGCACACGGCGAGGCAGCGGGAGGAGTTGGCGCACATCAGGAACGCCATAGCGGCGAAGCGAGGCCTGGGGGCTTGGGCGCTTTAGCGCGATTGTGTCTCGGCGCTCGGATGGGTGTTAAGGCAGGAACTCGGGGGCGGCAGTCCACACCTGGTGAGTAAACTGCTCTCGCTGTCATACCGCTATTGCGTCCACAGTGTGGCTCAACGTGACGGGCTGGCGCTTCAGGATCTGCAGGTGAGCTTCTGAGGACCCGCTCCCGTCTCTCACGCCTTCATGCCAATAGGACTGTCAGCCCAGGCTCGAGGCGTCGAGTATCATCCACGGGCCTAATCCGAGGCACTGAGCACAAACGACGGTAGTCTGCGGACGGCAATGCTTGATCAAACCCTTGTCCTGCTCCGTGGGCCCGGCCATGCAGGGTACGCGCTGGAGCCTCTTTCTTTCAATCAAGCAAGCGATAGATTGCGGCACTTTATCTCTGGGGTACGGCCCATCGTCGTCTGGACAGCACTGTGCATCCACGGCAGTCATTCCGCTCTTCCCGTTCGTTCTTTCCTGATGTGAAAGTCGGGTGGTTGGATCACATGTGATATTCGCAATCTCACTTCGATACTTGATGACGTATAAAACAGTTCCCGCTGTCGTCGGATACTTCACCTTCGAACGGTGTCATAAACTTTCTGCTGGTAACACACCTCCTCGGACATATACAAGGACAGCCTGATTGACGCCAAAACAGTTTTGCACCACACTCTCCATCTACAATGGCGCTGGGCAAGAGGAAGCGCGCCGAGCTCGAAGCCACTGCAAAACTCAACACCTTCGCCACGCAACTCAAGGCGGACGCAGACAAGCTCTCCTTGTTCGATCTGCCGGCGGAGCTTCGCACCGGCATCTACGAGTACGTCTCGGCCAACACGAGTGACGTCTACCTCTCGCCGCGCACCAAGACGCTCGTGCCGAGATCCGGGCTCGTGCTCGCGAACAAGCAGGTCCGCAGCGAGTTCCTCGCCGTCCAGGTCTTCCACCCGGAGATCACGACGACCGTAACGGGCTTCGACTTCGGCCATGTGATCACCTTCATGAACAAGCAAGCGAAGTTTGATCACAAGACCACACCCGGCTTGGCCAAGGATGGTCTCTCTCCCCAGTTCATCGAGATCAAGCTCCTGCCTCCGCGAAATGTGGTCATGCTCTGGGAACGCGAAGACGCGGACAAAGTCCTCGATCGCTGGGTCAGCCGCATCTCCCGGCCAAAGAAGAAGGGCGACAACAACATCGAGTGCTCCGCCCGTTACATGTTGCACGAATCCTTCGCGCGCAGTTCAGGAGCGTCGGGGGGTCTGGAGTGGATGCTCTCGGCGTGCAGAGGGCTCTTGGATGATTTGGACTACGAGTCTGACGGGGTAGAGAGCGAGGACGAGGACTGGGAATTGGAGGCCCAAGGGACCGAGCTGAGGGTGATACTTCAGGCATTGACGAGCAAAGCATGAGTGAGCGGGTGGTGGGAAAGGCTGTCGGGAGCACTGACGTAGATGGGATTGTGAGCGTGATGGGACAGAGACGTTGGCGTGTTGAGGAGGAGAAGACTGGCGATGCAGCTGATGATTGTGCCGCAGATCACAAGGACGACCTGGGGGACGATGCAGGGCAGGGTAGGAGGTTCTAGGGAGCTGACGGAGATCATTGAGGCGTTAAGGCGGGAAGTCACCCCGGATGAGACACCATGGACGATGCGTTGCGGATACTGGGGCCGCTGATACGATGACGATCTGGGATGGGCTGCTTGGTTGCAAAGTGCAGTCGGTGGGCAAGGCCAATGGCTGGCTTGAGACTCCTCGCAGGGACAGCACTCCGCAGAGCAATCACAAGTTATCAAAGCACGGGGCACACTGCGTATCACATTCTCAAGGCGAGTCTGGGTTGAGCCAGACCGACTTTATCAGGCAGGATATGACCAGATGCCAGCACTTACCCATCCCTCAACGACGACCACTATGACCTGTTCATATCGTTGACATGTGCGTGTATAGCGCATACTCCGACGACCTAGAGGCACATTCACGACACGGTCCCGGCTCACGATCTCGCCCGAGTCCATCGACATTCACAACGAGTCCACGCTAGTGCGCACGCCGACTGCTCATGATGCCTCAGCTCCGCCCGCATGAACATATGCATTGCATCCGCAGCTCGACCTCATTTTGCCTTTGACAACAGTCAATCAATCTGCGGCACCTTTACAACCTCTTGCACTCATCCCACAGCATCCCCACCATGCCCCCGGGCAAGAGAAAGCGTGCGACACGCTCAACGCCTCTCAACCTCACCATCTTCGCCACAGGCCTCAAAGCCGACCATACACGACCCTTACTGCTAGACTTCCCGGCCGAGCTCCGCAATCTCATCTACGAAGCCGTCCGCGCCTCGACCGGCGGCGTCCTCCTGTCGCGGAACCACCACAAGCGCGCCCTCGGCGTCAACTCCGCCATCCTCTACACCAACAAGCAAGTCCGCGACGAAGCGTCCGCCGTCGCCCTGCTGCGCGCCGACACCCACAACCACAAGCTGGGACTTCGATTTCCGCCCCATCGTGACCTTCCTCAACCGCCTCCCGGCCGCCACGCTGCACGCCCTCCCCTCAGCCACCCGTCCGTCGCAGCGCACGGCGACGATCGTGCTGCTTACGCCGTGCCTCTACGTTTGCGGATGGCCGACCTTGCTCCACCCCTGGGTCAATCGGGCGACGGAGCTGGGCAAGCCGGGGGCGCAGGTCCGGTGGTGGTACCGGGACGGGGGAATGTGGGGTTCGAATAGCACGGAGTGGAGAAGGTGGGCCCGGGAAGCGGCGACGATGGAGCCGGGAAGGGCGCGGGAGGAGTTTGAGAGGATCACTGAGGCGTTGAGGGCGGGGGGAGATGGTAGCGCGGCGCCTTGATTTTCTTGACGAGAGTGACGAGGGTGGTGAGATGGGCGAGATGGTGGAGATGGGCGAGGTCGGCGTAGCGTTGCGTTGTTGGAGCGGCGGGTGGTGGTCTGCTGCTACTCTTTGCTGTTGGATGCACTGCTACCGAGCTTCGACTCCCCGGCAATGAACAGACACAGCTCAATCTTCCGCGGGCCTACACATAGAGTATCAAAGCCAAAAAGCCCGAGGCCAGGTGCATGACTCTCCATATCTGTCTCGAGACGCTATGCACACCCTCTACAAAAGTATCTATAGCCGCCGCCGTGGCCCTCCGGAGCTTGGTAACGCTGCGCTCACTTTTGATCTCCTAAACCCCCTTCTCTCCATCAGCTTTGCTTAAAGACCGTCGCCTCCGGCCACCTTTCCCGTGCCTCGGCCACATACGCCTCCCTCGCCTTGTCCTCCACCCCGATCTGGCCGAGCACCCTCAGACCCTCTTCCGCATCGCCAATACTCGTCCCATCCGTCCCCAGCGTCGTCTGCAGATCCTGAGCGCTCTTCGCCTTCGCCTCGCTAGACTCTGGCTGCAATGCATATCGTGCCCGCACAACCGCCTGGACGTGCGAGGCCGAGTCCTTGTGCGTGGCGAAGTACGCCTCATTGTGCTCCTCGACCGACCTTCCCGAGAACTGCTGCAGGAACTCCGAGTCGATGACTTCCTTGACCTTCTCCGGCAGAGGCTCTTCCAGCTTGTCGAGCGCGAGCCGGAGTCGACAGCCCTGCTCGTGCAGCTTGGGGTGCTCGGGATCGATCGCGCGGATCGCCAGGAGGCACTTGAGGGCCGGGAGATACTTTTCTGTATGAAAGCCGTCAGCATATGCGCCCCTCACCAACACAGCAGGGTTGGAACTCACTCCGCCGCACATACACCTCGAACCCAGCAATCTGCCCATCAACATTCTTTGGGCTCATCTCCAGCAGCGGCGTGAGATACTTCATCGCCTCCTCCAAAGGCCTCTCCCCGGTGGTCCTCAACAGCTCCACCCCCAACGGATCCGCGTCCTCCTTCTTCACCTCCGCATCGTCCTCCTTCTTGGCGGGCTGCGCCTTCTTGGCCGCCGCAGCTTTCCGCTCCGCCTCCGCCTTCTCCGCCTCCCGCTTGGCCTTCTTGGCCGCCTTCTTGCGCTCCGCCGCGCCCTCGGCCGACTCGCCGTTCGCGTTGCAGCCCTTGACCAATAGCGGCTGATCGAACAGCAGACAATACAGCCTGATTGCGGAAAGCGCCGCACGGGTGAAGAACGGGTGCTCCCGCAACCGATCCTCCCACCGGATCATATCCACATACGCCCTTACCATCCCCTTCCGCAAACTGAACGAGTGGAAATCAAAATGGTCGTCCTCCCACGCCACAAAGACATCGTACACCGCTCTGAACCGTTTCAGCGCGAGACTGATGCGGTCCTGCCGGAGGTACGCCTCGCCGTCCTCGGTGATGAACCAGACGCACTGCATGTCCAGCAGGTCCCCCAGGGGCCCGCCGACGGCCTCCTTGCGCGTGAAGAGGCCCATGGTCGCGACCGCGTCATCGTGCTGCCCGTTGCGGAGCTGGTATTTCGCGCACTTGGTGTTGATGTAGCGGTCCTTGAGGTCCATCTCCCGGGCAGCGTTCATAGCGGCGGAGGCCTCGGCGATGGCGCCGGCGTGCTTGAGGATGCGCGCGCGGGTCATGTGGTAGGTGTAATCCGTCTCGGAGTGGTGGAGTTCGATGGCGCGGTCGATGAAGGTGCGGGCTTTGCGCAGGTCGCGGGAGAGGTGGTAGTCGTAGTGCTGGGCGAGGAAGTAGTTGACGCTGAGCTGCCAGGTGGTCGATGGGTCGGGTTTGCTGGGCTTGGTGGGGTGAGAGCCGTCTGCGCTGCCGTTGGCTTCGGATGTCTCGGCGCTGCCGTTCATCTGCGGCTCCTCTGCCAGGTAGCCCTCGACCAGCTCGCAGATCGTCTGCATCTTCTCCGGGTCCGAGTAGAGCTGCTTGACGTTTGCAAAGGTGGAAGGCACGCCCTTCTTGAGCATGCGCCGCAGGTACTTGTCGGCATGGCCTCGGAAGGCGTCACCTTGCTTGAAGTCCAGCGGCAGTCGTCGCGGCGCATCCAGTCTCTCGCTCTGCTTTGCCCAGCTATGGTACATCTCCCCGAGCTTCTGCCAGTCTTCCTGTTTGTTCGAGTCCAAGCCCAACGACTTCTCTAGGCCCTCGTAGTAGTCCCGATGCTCCGCGTTCCGCTTCAGCAGCTTCGTGTACGCCTCCTTCGCCTCCCCCTTCCGGTCCAGAGCCAGCAGATACTGCGCCCGCATCTCCAACACCGCCGTCTTGTCCAATGCCATCTTCGCAATCGAGTCCACATGCTCCAGCGCCCGACTCATATCCCCCCGCTCGGCAATGATGGTATTCTTGTACAGCACCGCCTCGGCATGCTCCATATCACTCCGGCTCGGCGTCTGCCGCATGCTCTCCTCGTACTTCTGCAGCACATCCTCCGCCCCGGCCAGATCGCCCATCATGTGCAGCCCGATGGCCAGCGCGGTCCAGTTCTGCCGGTGCTGCGGCCGCGCCTGCAGCATCGTCCGCCGGGACTGCACGTAGCCCTCGTAGTCGCGCATCTGCACCTGCAGCATCGCCAGATCCCGCTGGATCTGCGCCGAGTCCGGGTCGAGTTTGAGGGCGAAGCGATAGGCTTTGAGGGCCTCCTCGTAGTTGCGCTGGCCGCGGTAGAGCAGGCCGTAGACGTGCCAGCAGACCTGCGACTTCATGGCGTTCTTGAGCGCGAGCTTGCACAGCTCGAAGGCCTCCTCGCTCTTGTTCTGCGAGGAGAGGATGAGGGCCTTCATCGCCTGCGTGTCGCCATGGTTGGGGTGCTTGCGGAGGATCTGCTCGGCGGCCTTCAGGCCCTTCTTGTACTGCTTGCTCTCGTAGTTCTGGACGACATGCCGGAACAGCGTCTGCTCCTTGGACGGAAGCTGCTGGCTGTTGCTCATCCTGACTGTGAGTCGGCGGGTCCGGAGTCGAGCTGTTCAATGCTCAAGAAACCGGGCTTTCGCTGGAATTCGGCTAATCGGGTTGCAGCCTAGACGGCCATTGCGTATCAATTAATCAGCTCAATCCGAGTGGTGCACGCAAAGGAGTGTGTCGAAAGCGGTCGATTGTATGGGTGCAAGGCTGCTCGCATGTGCATCCATCAGCGAGCGGAACAGCTCGAGGCTCAAAAGTCCGCGGAAGAGCGGCGCCAAGATTCCGAGACATCACGGTAGAAGGGACGCTCACCTGCAATATATAACGAGAAGCACATGTAGTGGCGAGCTGAAAGGAAGACGCTCTTTGGGGTATCCTAGTCTACTCATACATCTCCACCTTTGATCACACAAACACACTCCCGATGAACACCTGGGAGCCTCAGCTCGCCTTCGCCCTTGAGGACTTTCGCTCGCCGGGAATGACAGTCTTCTCCGGCGTCTTTGATGCTTGCTTCGCTACCGTCACCTTCTTGGGTGCAGCCTTCTTGGGTAGTGCACCCGTCTTGGGTGCAGCCGTCTTGCTCTTGGCAACTTTGGCTGGCGGCTCGACCTCTTCGTCCTCGTCCTCGGCTCCACCATTGGCCTGCACTTCGTCGTCCTCATCCTCACTTTCATCCTTGACAGCTTTCGTCTTCTTCGCTGCTCGGGCCTTCCTCGCCCTTGGCTGTACTGCCTCCACCTCTGCCGCAGCCTCAGCTTTCCCCTTCGTCGCACTCCTGACCTTCTTAGTCGCCGGCTTCTCCTCAACCTCCTCAACCTCCTCCCCCTCATCCTCATTCTCATCCTTGTCAACCGCCTTCACCTTCCGCTTCCCCCCCTTCGCCTTTGCCGGCTTACTCTCCCCAGTCTCCGAATCCACATCCCCCGCCACCGCAGCCGTCTTCCTCTGCACCCCCGGCACAATCGCTGACGTCCTCCCCCCGACCGTCAAATGCACAATCTTCTCCCCACTCGGCAACACATTGCCCCCCTTCTTCCCCTTATCCCACCGATACTTCATCAACCACGTCTCCGGAAACTTACTGCTATCCGCGTTCGTCTCGACAGCCAACGTGCAGACCTCCATCAGCGCTGCGTGCAGCCGCGCGATCTGGTCCGCGGCGAAGGTGTTGCTGTACTGCTCCGGATGCAGGCGCGCCTGGTACAGGATCTCGTCCGCGACCCAGTTCCCGACGCCGGAGAGGTTGACCTGGTCGAGCAGGAGGGCCTTGACGGGGACGCGTTTGCGGCCGAGGAGCTGCGAGAGCCAGTCCACCGTCACTGTATCTTTGTCGCGGACAGGGTCTGGACCGTTCTCTTTCAATGGGCTCGCGTTACGGATCTCGGCCGCTTCGCAGTCGACGAGTCGGATCCGGGCGAGCCGTCGGGCGTCGACGAACGCAGCTTCGACCGGTGATCGTTCCTCGCCGTCCACAGTCTCCTTCCCGCACTTCAATACGAATTTCGCGTACTTCGGCGGCCACTCGACCTCCGCCGCCTTGCCACCCTTCTCCTCAGGCACCTTGGCCTGCTTGTAATACGCCGTCTCCTCCGCATCAAACTTCATCCACCCCGTCATGCCAAAGTGCAGCACCGCATGCGGCGGCCGGTCAAAGGTCATGTAGAAGTACTTCCCCTGCCGGTCCGCACCCACGACCCGCTGGCCCGTGACGTGTTTCTGGAAGGCATCGGCGCTGCAGCCCACCTTGCCGTAGACGATGTCGTCGGGGAAGGCGTCGCAGGCGGCGATCGTGCGGCCGACGAGGTGCTTGCGGATGAAGTGGACGATCCGCGCGACCTCGCCGATCTGAGGGTTGTGTTAGGGGGGGTCTATCGGAGGATGAGGATGAGGTTGGGGTGGGTACCTCGGGCATGGTTGCGAGAAGAGCTCACGTCGGCCTTCAGTGTGTCGCGGCGACGCTTCGGGATACAGGAACGAGGCGACTTGATGGTACAAGAGTTGCAAACCCCTCTTTACGCGTGTGAGATGTCGGGAGACGCGCTCCCATGCGACCTCGCTGTCGCGGTGCGTCATCGCCCACGGGCCACTCCACCACTCGTCAGCCACGACGACCCTCCTTCAACTCCCTTGCCACGCAGTGATCTAAAGCTACACATCAGGCGAACGGACTCAATGCTTACACGCCCTGCTCGCCTCATGACCATTGATGACATCCCGTGCTGTGTTTGACTGTCTTGCCCGAGACACGGGCGATAAGAGCTGCAGGAATGGGCAGGCTATTACCTAAAGCTCCCTGATCGAAGAGTAGGTCTTTGCTTGATCTTCGTCTTCTGTTATACCTTTTGCTTCACTACGCTGCAACCTCACTATGCGTGCTACCGTACTCGCTGCGGCGTTAGCCACTCTCCCGGGCCTTACTGTAGCCCACGAGGGACACGAAGAGGTGCATACGCAAGAACCCTTCATCGGATGGAGTCAGGACGACCTCAATGCCAAATGGGGGACCGATGTAAGTGAAGCAGAGCTGTACTACCCGCGGCCGTCCTGACATAGATCCCAGTGGGGTTTCAGCGGCATATCGACCTTCGCCCATCTACCGCACACCCGCTGTCTACAGCACCCCGAGACGGAATACGACATTGCCATCCTGGGAGCCCCCTTTGACACGACGGTCTCCTACCGCCCCGGTGCACGCTTCGGACCGCGAGCCATTCGAGCCGCCTCAGCCCGCCAGACCACCTTCCGAGGCTACAACCCCCGCGCCGGACTGAACCCCTACCAGGAATGGGCCAAGATCATCGACTGCGGCGACATCCCCATCACCCCCTTCGACAACGGCCTGGCCCTGCGCCAAATGACCGAGGCCTTCACGAACCTCGCCCACAGCGCCGCCCCCCAACCCAACGCCGAGTCCCCGATCCCCTACCGCCGGCAACCCAAACTCCTGACCCTGGGCGGCGACCACAGCATCGCGCTCCCCACCCTACGCGCCCTCAACAAGATCCACGGCGCGGTCGCCGTGGTGCACTTCGACGCGCACCTCGACACCTGGCACCCGGCCAAGTACCCCAGCGCGTGGGTCGACCCGGACAACCCCGCCGAGCAGTCCTTCTTCACCCACGGCACCATGTTCTGGGTCGCGCACAACGAGTCCCTCATCCTGGAGGGCAAATCCGTGCACGCGGGCCTCCGGACGCGGCTGAGCGGGATCGGGGACAACGAGGACGACACCGCGCAAGGGTGGGTGCGGATCGCGTGCGACGACATCGATGACTTGGGTGTGAGGGGAGTGGCGGAGCGGATCCTGCAGCAGGTCGGGACCGAGACGCCGGTGTACCTGAGCATCGACATCGATGTCATTGACCCCGGGCTGGCGCCCGGGACGGGGACGCCGGAGCCGGGCGGGTGGACGACGCGGGAGCTGATCCGGGTCCTGCGCGCGATCGAGGGGCTGAATGTGGTGGGCGCGGATATCGTCGAGGTGGCGCCGGCGTACGACGGCGCGAGCGAGGTCACGGCGCTGGCGGCCGCGCAGGTCGGGTTCGAGGTCCTGACGAGCATGGTCAAGCGGGGGATGGCTGGGGATGGCAAGGCGGGCAGGGTACGAGACGAGCTTTGAGCATGTTTCCCACAAGGTTCGTGCCGTCTCTGACACCTTATCTAGGTCGGTTGAACGGCGACGACCATTGCGATGCGCCCGTTGTAATTCGCGCTTGTCCGATCGACACGCGATACGCTCATGCTTGTGGGCTCTTCGCGCAGTGCAACTCGATCTATGCTGTGCCAGCTACCCCAGCTGCTACATGTACCTGCAGTCGGGCACAGCGTCCGCGATCGATACCGATGCGATGGCGCTAGGATCTCTAGATCCCTTAGCTAGTCGATCGGGACCTGCATAACAGCACGCGGCAATTGGAGACCAAGCTTCGCGCCATGTGCAGCTCTCCCCATGGGTCCCGTCCAGCACATGCAATCCACCCTAGTGTGCCCGCGTGAAGTCATCATTGACATCATGATCCTCGGGAGTCGTGTGCGTCGCGTGGTTATATACATGTACACTACTCGTCCCAACGACGAGGACATTTGTAGGCGTGTTGGGTTCCGGCTGATATCAATTGGATGAGCCTCGAAATGGAGCGAACCCGCGCCTTCGACGACCAACGCGCAACGTTTGTACCGCGCCGGAGAGCACCACCACCGGAAAGGACCATGCCTTCGTCCAAAGGCGAGCCCACGGATCCCGAATTGCGAGAGAGGATCAAGGAGGAAGTGAAGGCCGAGTCGAAGGGTAGGTCCTCAACGTGGAAAAATACAGACCCAGACAATCTGTTCGCTGATCACACTGGCTAGGCGGCGGGGTTGGAAAGTGGTCAGCGTGGAAGGCGGGTGAGATGGCGCGACGATACGAGGCGCAGGGGGGTGACTACAAGGATACGGGCGACAACAAGAACAAGGCGCAGAAGGGCGCGCCGGAGAAGAAGTAGAGACCGAGTACCCTAGAGCCGGATCCCGAGGGCCTGGAGGGAGGAGATGGTGGCTCTGCGCCAGCAGCGTTGACCATATATCGTCGATCTAATGCTGTATCGCCACGCCGCTTTCTCCAGCCTGTGCCATGATCCGCTTCTTGTAATCCTTGACGGTGCCCCCAAAGTGCTCCACCGTCCCATGATCGCACACCCACAGGCTCGTGCACACATTCTGCAGCATCGTCACATCATGACTGACCATCAACACCCCGCCCCCGAAATTCTGCAGCGCCACGCTCAGCGCATCCATAGCCTCGATATCCAAGTGATTCGACGGCTCGTCCAGCACCAAAATATGCGGGTTCGTGAGCCCGAGACACGCGAACGCGACGCGCGACTTCTGCCCGCCGGACAGGAGCTCCATCTTCTGCAGGCCCGTCATGCCCGTGATGCCGAACGCGCCCAGGTGCCGGCGGTACTCCTCGTCGGACTTGCCGGGGTACTTGGCGGCCATGAAGCCGACCGCGCTGGTGTTGAGGTCGAGGGCGTCGACGTGGTGCTGGGCGAAGAAGCCGATGCGCAGCCGCGGGTTCTGCGAGATGAGGCCCGCCGACGGGGACAGGGCGCCGATGAGCAGCTTCAGCGCGGTCGTCTTGCCGGCGCCGTTGGGGCCGACGATGCCGATGCGCGAGTCGAGCTGCACGTCCAGGTCCACGTTGCGCAGCAGGGGCTTGTCGGGGGTGTAGCTGAAGGAGACATTGTCCATCTGGATGATGGGGGGGGACAGCTTCTCGACGTCGGGGAACTTGAAGTGCACGCTGTACTCGGCCTCCGGCGCGTCCAGCACCGGCAGCTTCTCCAGCTTCTTGATCCGCGATTGTGCCTCCGAGGACTTGGCGGCGTTGTAGCGGAACTTGTCGATGAAGGCTTGCAGATGCGCCCGCACGGCCATCTGGTTCTCGTACTCCCGCTTGGCGGTCTTGCGGCGCTCCTCCTTGCTGGCGTAGAAGGAGTCAAAGTTGGCGCCCTTGTAGTAGTCAAGCCGCTCCGAGTGCTGATGTATGATGTCTGTCGCGACCTCGTTGAGGAACGCTCGGTCGTGAGACACGACCAGCAAGGTGCTAGGGTAGCCCTGGAGGTAGTTTGATAAGAAGGTGATGGATGGGACGTCCAGCATGTTCGACGGCTCGTCAAGTAGCAGCAGATCAGGCTCGCAGAAGAGTGCTCGAGCGAGTGCCAAGCGCATACGCCAACCACCCGAGAAGGTCTTGGTGGCATATTGTTGCCGCTCGTGGGAGAAGCCGAGCCCGGCGAGAATACTAGCAGCTCTCGGTTCTGCCTTGTCTGACTCCATCTCCCCGAGCTTACCTTGCACATCGCTGAGGGTGATGTCTAGCCCTTCGCGATGCTTGTCAAGCTTGGCTGCGTCTGCCGACGTGTCTGCCATGGATGACCGCTCGACTTCGAGCTCTGCCAGCTCCTTCGTGAGCTTCTCCTGCTCTCTGAGCAAGTGCTTCCGCCACACATCGGCATCGAGCACAGCTTGCAGCGCCGGCGTGTCATCACCCGCAAGTTCCTGCTCGACGTGCAGGATGGAGATGTGCGTTGGGATCGCCACTTCTCGCTTGCTGAGTGCTCGCAGGAGCGTAGACTTGCCGATACCATTCTGACCTACCAGACCGTAGCGACGACCAAAGGCCAGTGTGAGGTTCGTGTCGGTGAGGATCCGCTTACCACCGATAGCAATGTCGATGCCGTCTACCTTGATGTCCTTGCTCTTGGTCTGAGAATCAGAGCCAAGTTGCAGAGGGTTCACGGACATGAAGAACTCCTCGTACGACTGCTGCTCGTCTGGCACATCAAGCAGCCGGGAGGCCTCATACTCTACCGTCTTGAAGACCTTTGCATCTTGCTTGGCCCTCAGCTTCCGCTCGGCTTTCTCGAGTTTCTTCTTGTCAACCCTGGACTCGACCTTTCGAGCATTGGCGGACTCGAGATCGACCGCTTTGCCCGTCAAGCCAAGCGTGGAAGAGATGTTGCGCTGCGAGCCGACCTGGATCGTCTGCTCCAGCTTTCGTGCGGACGGTGCCTGCTGTCGCCGCTCGCCGTCCAGCCCACTCTCATCGTGCAGCTTGTGCACGAACTTGTCCACGAGGTTCTGGACGGAGACCTCATTCGCACGCGACAAGTCACCCGAGGCGGAAAGGAGGAGCTGCGCAATGACTGCCGCCGCTTCGGCCAAGGGGTCCCCTTCCGCGCTGAATTGGTGGGCGGCATGGTTCAAATATCCCGCGGCGTAGTCGACGACCACCGGATCCAGTCCTGGCAGCTGCGCTCGGATCTGCCCTTCCATGGTCCCGGTCGATAGCGCGCGGGCCGCCTCAGCTTTTGTGCGTGTGCGATTGATATGTGGCGCTGCAGCCGGAGGAAGCAAATTTCGGCGTTATCGGCGCGCCGAGCTGTCGCGTTCGCCACCCGCTTGTTGGCTGAACTAGCTCTTGGTGGTTGGTATGGGCTTGCAGTGGGTACAGCGTGGCCGAGTGCAATCTACCCGAGTCCCTACGTGCGATGGAGCGGCGCTTCGATGTCGGTCGATGTCGCTCACGCTCTCGTGTCGATTGGCTACGGGAAAAGAGCGAGCATATCCGAGTAGCCGGTACACGCTAAACTGATCTACTTGCCAAGAAATAGTAATTGCAGGACATCAGTCGTGAAGACGGATGCTGTATTGGTGTACGGCTTGTACAAGTCGTACCCGCTATCGATCCATCGTCCTTGGCTTCGGACTGTGGCTCTGCTGGCGGTGTCGAGACGCCGACTCATCCGGCCCTGCGTACTGCCGAATGCGCGTCCGCTGACGAGGGGACTAGCTGTGACACGTGAGCGGCTCGCGACATCCTGCGCCGGGCTATCAAAAGATCTGGACGTTTCAGATGCGGCGTCTTGCTGTATCGCAGTCGCACGTCGCTCGTCGGCACTCTGGCTTGTACATACACATGGAGGTAAACACTGGCTTCACGGCTACAAGGCCGCATGCCACCTATACGCCCTCTCCCATATCGTTCGCATCGACGATGCAACAGCCACATCGGCTCGGCCGGCGCGCTAGATTGATTCGCGCGCTCGTGTGGGGAAGCAATGGCGAAATGCGCCCGCCGCCGATCAACAGGGGTGGGCTCGCGTAGTCTGACGTACCTTTCCACAAACATCCCGTCGGGTGGTGCCACCAGGCACTGCTGGCGAAGACACAGGAACGCCTCCCTTGCCTGGTGTCATGGCCGAAAGCGTCATAATTAAAACGGCGCCAGCCGTTGCATCCACCCGTCCACCTTTCACTATTCTACCGGCCCCCCCGCCGTGATGACGAAAGTGGTCTGGAGGAACAGATCCCCTCGCGGGACCTGGCCCGCGTCGTGAGATTGGGGCCGTCGGTCACTTCGTGGCTTCTCAACCACCGCGGCGTGGCAGAGCGTGCCGGTACCTGCGAGTGAGCAGACGGCGCGCACGTTGCTAATCACCGTCCGGCTTTATTAGGTCTTGCCCTGCTCGCATTATTGACGCGACATGTGAGGGTCCGCCCACGCGGATCCACCCGGGGGATGGGTATAGGACCAGGATCGCTGGTTAGCCAATAGGTCTGAGTTCATGCTCCGGTCTGTCCTCCGGGCCTGAGTGGTCGTCGCCTGTTGAGTTCACGGCGGCATATGTGGGTAGCTCCATCGCCGTAGAATTGCGCTGAGGAAATGCCCGTGGTCCGGCGCGGTGGTGAGCAGTGCGGGCTCGCCCAGCTGAGCGGGCGTGGGAGGCCGTGGAGTGTTTGCTGTCGATTTGGAAAGGGCAGGCAGGCCAGGCCAGGCGGACAGGGTACGCCGGCTCTGGTGCAGGTAGTCACGGTAGTACGACTGGAGCCGGTGGCGGCAAAGGCCCTCGTGTAGGCGAGACGCAGGCCGACATACAGGACGCCCGTAGTTTGCCTGTTGACATTCCCGTCTTTTATGGACTCAGCCCCCGACGTCTAGTCGAACCTTGACTACCCCTCTCCCACTCCCAAGTTCCCGCCGCCCAGAGCACCCGTCGCAGCCTTTTCTTCCCACCCTCGTCGTTGTGGAACGGGTGCGATGTTTGTTGGTGGAACGCAGCGCGGCCCACGATGAAGCACGACTCGAGCTCGCGTCTCTCGCTCGACTCTATTGGCGGGTCCCGGGCATAGAGGATGAGAACAGTCCCTACCCTATGTGCTTCTGCTGCCGGTGTCTCACTTGCGGCCGCTGGCCTGGTGGTGGGTCGAGCACACGACGATAGCGAGCACGCGCACACGGACATGGCGGCGGTAGCATCGACCTACACCCTCCCCGCCGACCCACGACGCCCACACGCCGACTTCCTCGCCAAGCGCTCCTTTTCATCGCCGCTGACGCGTCTGGCCACTGGAGAGGGACATGGGACGGTGTATGCGGGCACCGGGACGCGGCAGAAGAGAAGCTGGTCGCCTGGCGCGAAGGCGGGCGTGAGCATGGAGACGGCGATGCCGCGAGACGAAGACTCTTCATCACCACAAGTCCGCACGCCGAATGCACGCCCGCGATCCTGGCTCCGCCGCTTCTCGTCAAGCATGTCCACATCGCGAGACTCGAGTCGCACGCCGACTTCTTCGCGCCCGGGCTCGGCTGCTGTGCCCAGCTCGAACGGCTCGCTGAGTCTGTCCCGCTCCGGGTCCACCACACTCATGTTTCCAGACAACACGCCGCCGCAGGCGCAGCCCAACAAGCTCGTCAAGCGCACCTCTTCGCTCCATAGCTCTAATGCCTCGCCGTTCCAGCCGTCCGGCTCGAAGCTGCCCCTGCCAGTTCTCCGGCGGCCTCTAACAAGCCATGCACGCGCCGCTACGCTGCCGGAAAGAACTCCAGAGGATGAATCATTTGACCGGATGTCCATCGACCAGCGCTCCGATGCCGCACGTGAACCTCAGTGGCGACAATACTTCACGCCTAAATCCGCCCAGGACGAGAATCACTTCGGCCGACGGCTGGGCTCCAGTGGTATCCCAAATCCCATCAAACGGATGTATCCTGACCGTAGATATACACCTGTGCTGTTGTCTGCGAAGCAAGCGGTACTGCCTGCAGATCTAGAGCTGGATGACGGCGATGGCGGGAGCATGGGAGCAAACACTGCGCCCAGCGTGGCTTCCCCTTCCGTACCAGCTTCCGAGCCGTCTGCGCCGAGACGCTCTTTCTCAATTGGCGACCTGCTCAGTCTCGGTCCGCAGCCATCGGCGGGGAAGCGACCCACGTCAAGCAAGGGCAAAGCAACCACCAGCAAGCTCGCGCGAAGAGTGCGCCCACGCGTGGTTTCAGCCCCCGTCTTAGCCCAGCCGGACTCCATGGGAAGCGCATCCAGCAAGGCGACATCCCACGATGCGGACCGGCCTGCAAAGCGACGCGATGTCACAGATCCACGGGCCGGCCATCGTGCGATCTACTCATCGCCAAGCAACGTCCAGCCAGCGGAACCGCAGTTGCGCGAGTTCCAGCTCAACCTCGCAGCGACCACGCCCTCCTTCAAGCAGTCACCATTCCCGGACTCTCCACTGGGCGGCACGCTATCCCAAGCGATCACGCCGTCTTCGCTTGAGCAGCGTCGGCTACCATCGGCGAATGTCGACTCATCGGCAGCGCGCCATGCACGTGTCTCGGCGGCACAGTCCGAGATCGCACCCTCCACCGTGGGCTCGGACAGCGAGCAGAGGTCTGCAGATGGCTATAGCACCGACTACCAAAGCGACACCTTCTTCGACTCCTACCCGACACGGACCACGCGGAGTAGCGCAGGCAAGAGAGGCCCGCCCATAGACACCATTTTCGACGAGTCACCACCACCTAGCTTCTCGTCCGGGCGAAGCACGAAGCTGCGCGACCTGCTCAACGACGGACAGTTCCTGGAGCTAGACGCCAATGGCAGACATCGGCACAGCACCATCGAGGAGGAGGAGAGCGTCATGAGCACGCCGGTCAGGTCTCTGCACGACAAGAGCATGAATTCGACTCCATCGGCAAGGCCAGGCGCTCAGCAAGCCTTCGCCTCGTCACCGCCCATCATGTCCGGGACTGACGAGATCGACTGGGACGCGCCGGAGGATGCGCCCATGTCGGGACAAGGCCTTGGGATACAGCAGGAGCCTAGTACGCCCGCACATCAGCCTAGCGCAACCAGGGCGGCACCGTTTCGCTTCGGTGCTTTGCAGAAGAATGGCAACGCCGTCTCTTCCAACTCCACCCCTGCTCGCCATAGCAACGGAGGCCCCAACCTGTTCGACTGGTCGGAGCAGCAGCCAAGCCCAAGCCATCACGATCAATCGCCGCCCCGCCCACGAACCATGCACGGTAAGAAGGATCCCGCGGACCGAGGTAGCAGATCGACTGGACGCCGGGCGCCAAGCGGGATCCATGCCCGCAGTCACAGCGTGCCGATCGCTCCAGACGTCGATGGCAAGAGAAGCGTGGTGGCCAATAAGTTTGGCACGTGGGGCGTAGGGAGCAAGGCAGTAACGGAGGACTGGAACGAGGACTTTGAGTTCGAGGAGCAGATCCCGCCCGTACCCGAGCTCAACAGGGCGCTGATAGAGGAGAAGCGCATCGACAGCGGGCACGAGATGTTCGTGCCGAAGTCGATACGGGAGCAGCAGGAGAGCGTCGTCGCTAATATCGGCCTGCTGCGCGAATGGGGCTTGCTGATCGAGGAACTGAAGGAGCTGCGAGTGCGTGCCGTCGCGCTCGACATGCTGAGCGGGCCACATGCGAAGGCGTGGCAAGAGGTGGACGCCATGATTGAGCTGGCGGATCAGGAGTCGGAGGAGGCTACTTTGCAGCCGCGCCGGTCACCGCCTGCGTCTCCCGGATTCGACTTTGACGCCTTTGACGAGGAACTGACTGATGTGCCCATGCTTGATCAATCGAAAGAGAGCTCAATAAAAGACTTCGTACTTGACGACAGCGAAGACGAAGCCGACCGACTACCGCCCATACCTACCATCCCGGCCCACTTTGCGACCCAGCTGCCCGTGACCAGGCCACGCAAGGACTCGGAAGCGGTCGCCCGATCTGTCATCGAGGCCCTGCAGACGAAACGGAGCGTCTCCGACCCCACGGCGCTGCACCCCGCGCCGCCGGTGAAGAAGGTCCCGTTCGACACCGCGACGCTCCGGCACATCGTGCCGTACGTCAACGGGCTCAAGCGGAAGGTCAAGGATGCGCTGCGCGAGACGGAGGGCCTGTACTCGAGCCCCCACCGCCGCCCGCCGCTCGAGGACGGGCACGTCGGCGTCCGCATGGCCGACACCGAGCCGGCGTTCCTGCGCAGCATGTTCAATGAGCGCGGGCCGGACAGTCCGACGTCGAAGCGGATCCTGCGGCGCGACGAAGCGATCACGGATAACGACGAGTCGGACGACCCCTGGGCTGACGAAGCCACGAATCTCGCCAGCCGCATGGAGCGGATGAACTTGTCGGGCGCGAAGCGCGCTTGATTTCCTTCCCACACCCACACACACTCACACTCATTTACGCGGATACCTTCTCCAGCCCGAGGCATTTTGCAAGGGAGTTCAGCATGGCGTAACGGACGGATGCCGGAAAAGTCCCCTTCCTCAGCAGCAGATAATCCATTCACAACGCTGCCGGCGAGCTCCGCAAGGAGCGCGTGCGCGAGCGCGGTCGCCGGCAGCCCTGTACAACAGCAACAATTGGGTCGGGAGAGTATTGAAAAGTGGATATAGCGAGCTTCACACTGGCCGGGCCTGGCGTATCCTTCAACCCTGTTTGGAGGATTCCTTGAAACGCCTACGATCGATTTTTTTGCATAGAGCTGGCTCCCCGCCCCGCCGCCGCGAGGGGGCTTGCAGCAGGGCACGCGATGTTGAGTGATTGGGGGCATTTTTGTGTAACCACTGCATTGGGCTTTGACGGATTTCCGCTTGGCTGTGGGCCAGGGCTCCTGGTTGATGGGAGGATGGGGGAGGGGGATACATGATACGGATGCATAGTATAAGATGGAACGGTCGATGGGGGAGGGGAGGTTGTGGAGGGGGACAGTGTTAGCTATGTGGTATACTGTAGCACATTGCGCGCTGCTTCCTGCTGGACATTGCCTCGATGCTGGTGACACGGATATTTACGTGTATACACTGGACGGTCCGTTCACAACTCAGCCGTGTGCATGACTCGCTCTTCGCAGTGACGCAGGGGTCTTCGCCCCACCATTGAACTGCCGTTGGAAATTCTTTGAACTGTTTCCACCTTGCTGGCACTCGTTCTGTTACCATTGTCCACCCTCCATCCACCGACTACACACCTCCCTTCCCGAAACAACAAACATACACGATCGACAAGATGGGAGAACCCGCGCAGAAGTTCAAGGTCGCGGACATCAACCTCGCGGCCTTTGGCCGACGAGAGCTTGATCTCGCCGAGAACGAGATGCCGGGTTTGATGGCCACGAGGCTGAAGTACAAGGACGACCAGCCGCTGAAGGGTGCGCGGATAGCAGGATGTTTGCACATGAGTATGTAACCTGTATATTGGAACAATTGCTTCGCCCGCTGACGAAATCCGTTCAGCCATCCAGACCGCTGTCCTCATTGAGACGCTCAAGGAGCTCGGCGCCGAGATCACCTGGACCTCCTGCAACATCTTCTCCACCCAGGACCACGCCGCGGCGGCGATTGCGGCCGGCGGGACCCCAGTCTTCGCGTGGAAGGGCGAGACCGAAGAGGAGTACAACTGGTGCCTGGAGCAGCAGCTCAAGGCCTTCCCCTCCGGCAAGAGCCTCAACCTCATCCTCGACGACGGCGGTGATCTCACGGCGCTGGTGCACGACAAGTACCCGGAGATGCTGGAGGGCTGCTACGGGCTCAGCGAGGAGACGACGACCGGCGTGCACCACCTGTACCGCATGATGAAGAACAAGGGCAAGGGCCACGGTCTGCTGGTCCCGGCGATCAACGTCAATGACTCCGTCACGAAGAGCAAGTTTGACAACCTCTACGGCTGCCGCGAGTCGCTCGTGGACGGCATCAAGCGTGCCACGGACGTCATGATCGCCGGCAAGGTCGCTGTAGTGGCTGGCTTCGGCGACGTGGGCAAGGGCTGCGCGCAGGCCCTGCACTCCATGGGCGCTCGCGTCATGGTGACCGAAATCGATCCGATCAACGCCCTGCAGGCCGCCATCTCCGGCTACGAGGTCGTGACCATGGAGTCCGCCGCGCCGCAAGGCCAGATCTTCGTCACCACGACCGGCTGCCGCGACATCATTGTCGGCAAGCACTTCGAGGTCATGCGCGAGGACGCCATCGTGTGCAACATCGGCCACTTCGACATCGAGATCGACGTCGCGTGGCTCAAGAAGAACGCCAAGGAGAGCGTGAGCATCAAGCCGCAGGTCGACCGCTTCACCATGCCCAGCGGCCGGCACGTCATCCTGCTCGCCGAGGGCCGTCTGGTCAACCTGGGCTGCGCGACGGGCCACTCCTCGTTCGTCATGTCCTGCTCCTTCACCAACCAGGTCCTGGCACAGATCATGCTGTTCAAGGCCGGTGACAAGGACTTCGCCAAGCGGTACATCGAGTTCGCGCGCGCGGTCGAGGGCGAGGAGGCGACGGGGGAGCCGAAGAAGGTGATTGAGGAGGCGCCGAGCAAGGCCTCCGTTAAGCGGATGGCCGTCGGCGTCTACGTCCTGCCCAAGATCCTCGACGAGCAGGTCGCGCTGCTGCACCTGGACCACGTCAACGCCAAGTTGACGACGATGAGCGATGAGCAGGCCGAGTACATGGGGCTGCCGAAGGAGGGGCCGTTCAAGACGGACATGTTCGTCACTCCTCCCCACCATCGATCTGTGATATCTGCTGACATTCTCGCGTCAGGTACCGCTACTAGACGCAGCGCACGCGGGCGGGCGACACAGTCCACGGTGTGGGCGTTCATGACACGATCAAGATTTGCTTCAACACATTAGCGTATGATACCACTGGGCTGGCGCTGTTTAAACAACGGCATGAGAACGAAAAGCATTGCGAGGCGCTTCGGCGTATGGAGGAGATGGCCGGGCGTCACCTCACTCAACTGAGGTGCGGCATTGTCGACAGTACGGCATGGTAGACGGCTGTCCGTGGGCTGGGGAGGGGCGGATGCCATCGAGTTGATACCTTTACAACGTTGAAGAGGTAGAGACTCGCAAAATTCCAGCCACTCCGAGTCCATAGGACTAGGCTGTACTTCGTCGGTGCGCACATCGGAGTTCTTGCTGAATGCACTGGTCGAACTGGTGGCCGTCATTGAATGTGGGCTTAGAGCAGTGGCAGAGAGGCTTATCTCCTGATGCTGATGGAAGGCTAACTGTTTCTACCCACGACCAAGAAGTCTTTGCCTCATCACATCAACGAGGTTGTGAATCTTGGAATATCCAACAGATGAGACAGCATGTCATTCATCCGGTGGCGATCGTGGTGCGTCATCTCGAACTGCACGAATCCACAACCCTTCGAAGCACCGTCCTCATGCAGCCAATAAGTCCATTCACATCCGATGCCTCCGCGGTGACAGGTAGTCCCAGGCGGAACTCGGCATGGCATACGCTGACCCTGGTGCAGAGGCAACCCAATATGATGTGCCGGGTCCTCTCTACATCAACCTTTCGGTACTTTTGATCAATAACAACAGTAACATTATTGCGCCAGTAACATCGCCAGTATGGATACCATGATCAAATTGCTGGTGTACTCCGCTACGCTGCTGAGTGCCGTCAATGCCCAATCATCCATCGCTTCCGCAAGCTGCTCGCCAACCCTTACCGCCAGCTACGCCGCCCCATCAGTGGCGGCCGGCTATGTCGCTAGACTCGTCGCCAATAACCTGACCGATCCCCGCGGCATCATCTTCGACGGCCAAGGTGCTCTGCTCGTCGTGGAGCAGGAAGTCGGCATCACCGCGCTCTCGCTCGTGGACTCTGGCCAGGACTGCATCAGCGTCGGCAGCCGCAGCACCGTCATCAACGATCCGACGCTGAACCACGGCATCGCCTTTTCGGAAGATGGCGCGACGCTGTATGCGTCGAGCCCGGAGGCAGTCTACGCTTGGGACTACTCGCCGCAGTCTCAGACCAATACGTCCGGGCCCAGGATCCTGGTGGCGAATATGACCACCTCGGATCATACGACGCGGACTCTGCTCCTGCCACGACATGCCCCGGGGCTCTTGGTCGTCACACGCGGCAGTACGTCCAACCTCGATGTCGAAGCCGAGGACCTCGCCACGGGACACAGTCAGGTCAAGGCCTTCAACCTCACCAACATGACGAACGCCTACAACTTCAACACCAACGGGCTTCTTCTCGGCTGGGGCCTCCGCAACGATGTCGGAATTGCCGAGGAGCCTATCAGTGGCGGCGTCTACACCGTCGAGAATAGCGTTGACGAGATGGTCCGCGAAAGGCAAGACATCCACGAGAACAACCCCGGCGAGGAGATGAACTTCCTGGGCTACCTCAACGGCACCTCATCGCCGAACCAGGGCCGGAATTTTGGGTACCCGGAGTGCTACTCTGCGTGGAACGTCAGCGCCATCCCGGATTTCGCTGGTACAGTCGGGGACCAGTTCGCCATCGGAGATCTGAACAGCACTACCAACGACACGACATGCAACGCAGAGAACCGACAAGCCCCCCGCTTGACCTTCCAAGCCCACATGGCGCCCCTGGACATCCTCTTCAACGCCGCCGGCACCGCCGCCTGGGTCACCTTCCACGGCAGCTGGGACCGCACCGATCCCGCCGGGTACAAGCTCTCCGTCGTCGAGTTCGCCAACGGCGACGCGGTCGAGCCCGCCGACAGCCTGACCGCGGCCGTGGACATCGTGAGCAACGCGGACAACGCGGCCTGCCCCAGCGGCTGCTTCCGGCCCGTGGGCTTGGCGTGGGACAGCCAGGGGCGGCTGTTCATGTCCTCGGACGCGACGGGGGAGATCTACGTCGTGCTGCGCGCGGATGGGAACGCGACGAGTGCGGCCGGGAGTAATGCCACGGGGACCATTCCGACTGCGACGGCGGGTGCGGGTGGGAGTGGGGCGGCGAGCAGCGGGTCGGCGTCGGCCAGCTCGTCGAGCGTAGCGAGTAGAGAGAGCATGGGCATGACTGCTTTGGCGCTCGTGATCGGGGTCGTCGCGTTCATCATCTGAGGTTTGCATTAGACTTTTTGCGATCAAGAAACATTCATCCCATACCATTGCTCGGAAACCAAGTGCGATGAAACAAGTCGTCCTGTACAGCGACCCCAGAAGTCAACAGCTGGTCAGCACACTCGATGACCGTCTGGCTACGGTAGGGAAACACCAGAGCACAGGCACCTCGTCTCCCATCCATAAAATTGGACGCCCATCGTCTGCTACTGTGCCTGACCACCGTAACCACAAGATCTCATACCAGACCGCCTCCAGCAAAACTCACCACTTAGGGACGCAATCGAAACAGCCGCCTTTCGTCTCATCTCCGCAGTCATGAGCAAGATGAACACCATCTCCCGCCCTCGCCAGCACGCCGGGCCGTCGTCCATCCCACCCGCCGATCCGCATGAGCACACGGAGAACGACGTGGAGGTGAGAGCATCACTGGCCCCTTCCCTCTCTCTCTCTCGAACATCGTGAAGAGCCACACGCAGCGTCATGCTAAATCTGCACACCGCAGGCGCACACCGCAGCGCAGAGAGGCGCCCACGCTGGCGCTGCGAAAGCCGCCGTCTCCGAGGCGCAGGACGCCCACGTGCAGGCGCAGCTCAACGCCGCCTTCCGCTCCCGCCTGGCGAAGGCCGGGAAGGCGCGCCAGGTCCCAGTCCCCAACCCGCCCCAGCTCACCGAGACGCCCCACGTCGCCGCGACACGCGACGAGGCCCTCGCGGCCGCGGTCGCGGCCGCGATGGCCCCAACGTACCAGTGGGCCGCCGAGCAGCGGCGCAAATGCGGCGGCGTGTCCCCCAAGCGCATGGAGGCGCGGCTGCGCCG